>JAOCPS010516663.1:0-11493 GCA_025505425.1 Graphium colonna
AATCGAACGAATATTGTAATTTAGAAAAGTAAGCCATCCGGGTCTATGTTTTCAGTCAACCTAGATAAATAAATTTCATGGGTGATTTGGTAGCATGTATTGTGTAGATGCATCATAAATGAAACTTTTGTTTTAATAACAACTGTCATCAACTAAAAGACTTTTATTCAGAAAAAACTCATGCTTTATTACGCAAAATATAGTAAATATAACAATATCTTACTTTTAAGCTTATATTATAATTTTAACTAATTTACAACTAGGCGTATATTCACGTTTTTTCTAAATATATTTCAAAATTTCTATGTTAAGTACATAGAAATTTTGAAATATATTTAAAAAAAGAAAGAAATTGTCCTCTAAAACATGTTTTAGAGGACAATTATATATCAAATTAAATTAAAAATGTAACGCATTATGGTATTTAAAAGTTAACCAATTCTAATAAGATGCTTGTACATTATAATTATTTATCTAATAAAGAATGTGTCCCTTAAATTTCATTTTATAACTTTAAGTACTAATATTACTAATACATAATTTTATAACCGCATTCTAAAATAGAGCTGACATTAACTATAATTACCACAACGGCGCGCTCACGTGCCCTTATTGTGCGCGAGGATTCGCTATATTAGCCATAGCTGGGCACATGAGCGCCGAACATCGGCTATATTAGCCATCGCTGGGCACATGAGCGCCGAACACCGGCTATATTAGCCATCGCTGGGCACATGAGCGCCGAACATTGGCTATATTAGCCATCGCTGGGCACATGAGCGCCGATCCAACTAGGAGTCACAGTGGTCACCATGCACAAAATCAGTCGGAAAGATTATGCGATAAATCAAATAGAGACATTGTATCAAAGTTTAAAAAATTTACTGATAATGTTCTGTTTTTAATTATATTACAAATAATTATTTTCTACAAAAAACATCGAAACCGACTCAAAACATATTAGAAGCGAACGTTTGTTACCACCAATTTTACAGTTATTTTTATATAGAAATAAAATGTATGGGACCACCTTGTAACTATGTTTTTTCAAATCATGTTTTATGTGAAAAATTAGTATTTTTTGCATAATGTATTAATAATATAGTTTTCAGATTATTATTATTAAACCAATTAATTATATTATTAATAGAATTATGAATTAGATTAAAAAAACTTAATCAAGTAAGTTTTAAATATTAAGCTTGTATTATTAATGTGTCGCCAGCAAATAAAATATAGTTTTCGGATGTAGCCTTAGGAAGGTTATTAATGTGCGTCAAAAATGAGAGGTCTATAATCTCTTAAGGCACACTTCACTTGATAAATCTGTAATTTTATCTGTATGATGTTTTAAATAGATGCCAGTTTCTTTCAATCATCGTATATATTACAGTGCATTGCTTTCTTTATTTTAAAAAATGTCTAGCCAATAATTCGCTTCACCACATTTTCTATATTTTTACAATTTTTTGGGTAAAATGTTGAGGTCTACGTTATGTGATAGTATGGCTCCATTTGATCAAAAACTCTTTAGAAAGATTGAAAAATTCCACTGTCACTATAAACAAAGACCACTTTAAGCTAGGTATAAAACGTAGTTTCATGCCATTTTCTCTACACAATAAATCCACTAAAGATTAAAACAACAATATTATAAAAACGTATATTTAAGAGATTTTCCAAAGATACCCCACACGATGGGGAAAGTCGATTTTCTTTTAATTGTTTTTCGTTGTATGAGTAAAAACAAATATTTTTACATAATTTTACAAACCAACTTTTGGGTCATCAATATATATCTCTCCACTAATTTAAGTGACAATCGGTGCAGAAACGGCGGAATACGAGCTCGCCGGACAAACGGACAGACATAATGAAATAATAAAGGTTTCAAGTGTATTACGGAACCCTAAAAGTATTGAAGAGCTTCTAAAAAAAAATAAATTCTAAAATAGGTTAAAATGCTTAAGAAGAAATCAGGCACTTAAAAGTACAATCAAAGGTATAACGAAAGGTAAGATTCACATTGGTAACCTCAGAGGATGCAAATATGTGTTTTAACGATAGCGAGAAGAAGAGTTCATATTATTATAGTATATTATAATTTGCT
The DNA here is from genome assembly GCA_025505425.1 of Graphium colonna. NCBI lineage: Eukaryota > Metazoa > Arthropoda > Insecta > Lepidoptera > Papilionidae > Graphium > Graphium colonna. The sequence continues at coordinate 2,111 of JAOCPS010516663.1, forward strand.
TTACTTAACAATAAAGTCTAAATGCTTAATCCTCAGCCTCTCTTATCAAACTATCCACGTTCTGTAGACGTTTCTATGATAAATTATAAGTAAAACAATGCGTTAAAAAGCATAAAAATAGTAAAATTCCTTATAAAGATTTGATTACTTCAGAAGCTTTCGCAATCGAATAAGAAGCTTAAATTCTAAAACTAACTGTATTCTTAACAAAATTCTAAATACTGGCGATTTCCTAAGCAATTTTAGTCATCATTATTATCATTATTCTATCGTTGTCCACTGCTGGATGTGGACCTCTTCCAATGCACGTCATTAACTACGATCCTTGGCTTCTCGTGCCCGATTATTTCCAGGCACCCTGCGAAGATTGTCGCTCCTTTATTCGACCAAGGTACATAAAAGTATGTTTGAAAAACGTAATGTTAAGTTTATTATAGCAAACCCGTTTTTAATGACCACCTGTACATAAGTTGTACATTTGTCTGAAATTTATACAAGTTTATGCTGATGAAAGGGGAGTATTCATTCAAAAGAATAAAACTTTTTGGGTAATATGTCTAAATGGACATAATGAAAAGTAAAGTTTCAAATTTAAACATGCTAAGCGCCTCACAGGATACTTTGGGATACATCACTATGATGAAGTTTGTAAATATTTTATACAGGAGAAAGTCTAAAGCTTAGTGCCGGCTAGTTAGATTAGTTTAGCAGCAACCAAAAAGATTCGGTTTTGCCTAGCTTGGAGTTGCTAGTTAAGGCAAAAGATGGTAATTATATCACGACTGGGGCCCAGCTAGAAGGGTGTAATCAAGCATCTAATGTAGTAGCAAGCATAGCGAGGAAACTTGAATGTGTTGAATCTGAGATTATTCCTGCAAGAGACGAAAAATTAATGTAAGTTAAATGCAGCATTTATGAGAAAATTACTGACCCCCAACTTCAATTTATAGTACAGCGAGAAAACTTAAATATTCCTATCTATGCTAAACTTGCTAATTAACGATTTGATAAAAAAGGACCAATCACAATTTTTAATGGAGAAGGAGGCAAACGAGCAGATGAATCGCCTGACGTAAAGTGATCTCGACGCCCGTGAACTCCTGCAACAACATAGGAGTTACAAGAGCGCTTCCGTCTTTCGAGGTATAATGTACGCTCGTTTTTGAAGGTTGTATCGGTCCTGAAATACTACTGGACACAATTCATTCCACGACAAAGTCGTGCTTAGCAGTAAATAACGTCAAAATTGCACGGATGTGGCCTGCTTACGACTTGTGGTGGACTAAGGTGGAACGACTGGAATCACAGATGTGCTCTGTTGAGAACGATAACCTTTTTTGAAGCTAACCTGGCTTTGCTTTGATAATGACCGACGACGTCACATGATATGTCAATGTTAATAATTGCGATCGATGGTGTGGCTACCCCCTAATATAAGGTAAGTGTCTATAAACTGACGGTAACAACTGTTTTTAGACGCTGAAATGTCAAGTCTGGCAGCTTATTTTGAACGGACTCTTCTGAATCAGCACCTAGTTCGGTCACATTATAACATGAAGAGTACTAACAGAGGACGCGGTCTTGCTAAAAACATGTCTATTTGCTGTCAATAAGGTCAATCAAGCCGTGGAGCGAGCTTAACTGGCCTTATTGGCAGCAAACAAACATGATTTTTGCGTTATCGCGTCTACTGTGGGTATTTTGTCTTTTGGTCGAATATAAGAGTGGCCTTGAGTTTGCCTGAAACTAAAAAGAAATTCTTGGCGAAAGAGACAATTTTGAAAATATTGTTTTCATAGAGTTTAATTCTTTACAGTTTTCCAATGTTCCAAATACAACAGTTTACAAATTGGATTTGCAAAGTTGCAAAATGTCAGCTTCGCATTTTTAAATTAAACAATTTTACGGATTTTATCGCAGTTTACTTTTGAATTTTATCATCCGACATTTCGAACCCTTTACAGCGTTCATGGTCACGGGTAGGACTGAGATGTTTGATGTCGTGGTATCACTTGTCAATCCTGCAAAGCGTCAGCTTAATATTAATTTTTAGTCCGATCTACTCAGTAACTGCATATTATGATCTAAGGTCTTGCAGTTTTGTGTTTATTTCTTGAGTTGATTTTATTATAAAATCAATTCAAGCGTGAATTTGTTCATTTTAAAAAAGTCCAATATTCGCGTAAATTTCAGAAACAAAATTGTTAGCTTTGCAGTTTTATCTATGAAATGGAATTTTATTAAGTTATTTAAAATCGGACATACGGTATACGTGATATGTGTACTATTATCGTCGGGTGTAGAATAAGTGTCTCAGATATTTTTTTTAAATACTTTTTAATGCCCATACAAATCAATCTCTCAATTAAACCCTGTTTTTTAGGGTAAAAAATATTACTTTCGATTCACATTATCCACTTTGCTTTTACATCGTCGGATATATTGTAGTAACTTTACATACAAGGAAGAAAACTTCACTTGAGAATTCATTTAATCCAGTTTCGCATTGCTTCTTTTGTTTTTTTTTTAATTTTCCAATATTTCAAAGAAATTGTTGCATGCATATAACATTGTGACAAGATGACCGGTTGGCCCATGTGATAAGACATTGACTAAGGCGTCGCAGGTTATTTGTTCGATTCCTACATAGAGCAAACATTTGTACGACCTACAAACATTGTTCCGAATCTGGGTGTTTGTTTGTCTTTGTGCTATTCATGTTTGTTAAAGGCCCTTGTAACACAAGACTTTGATCTTATTATAAGGGTAAGGTTTTTTTAAAAACAATTCACTGCATACCGAATAACAAGTTGGTCAACCTAGGACTTTCTAAACTAATAAACAATTGCTATTACCAATATTGTTAAAGGTTCTCCGGAGATTCTACTAAGAAATGCAAGTCACTCACATACATGATCTTGTAGGTCATTGCGTACGAGACCTTGGTTCGCGCCTTAAGTTTCTTCTCACATTGCTATCTTTTAGCTATCCACCTTTTTTGTAGCAACAGACCATTGTTGTTCTTGTCACCGACTGTCTGACTACTTACATAGAACTCGATGCCATTCCTCTTAGTCCCAACCAGCCATTCATTGAAGTCACTAAGCACTAATATCTACTTATTGGCATTTATACTACTCAGTAATTGAGATAATTTGTGATGAAAATTGTCCTTCATGTTATCAGACTTGTAAATTGTTGGAACGTAGACATTGGTAACATGAAAGTAGTTGTCTTTGTCCAAGTGGAGGTAAAATGTAGTCACATTGTCCGAAATATGTACAGCAACCTACACCTCAACGTCGGGGATCGGAGACAGCGGCGCTCTTTAAAAGAAATTGTATCTACCGCCATCTTCCACCAGCTCTCCTTTATCAGCAAGATGTGTTTCTACACCACAGTCACATCTACGTTATAGCGATGAAGTTATAGAGCTACTATGGCAGTTTTGCGCTTAGGGTAGTCGTTACTATCCCGATCAATGTGTGTGCTTACGATCCACGCGCCAAATGTCATTATAGATGGGCTTTTTAATTTAATTTAATTGTCCTTTGGACACCGTTAAAAAGTGATGTAGTGGCAGCCGTGGTAACTACTAATTTTTAAAGTGGGGACGAGCATATGTTTAGGGCACCTTTTCTAGCTCCCTCCCCAGCTGAGCGAGGAAAGCAGTGCCTTACCAAATAGGGCTGTTCTTTCGTCCCAAACTGCAGTGTATAAACAACCATGGCGTGTACTCACAACCTCAGGACCGCCCATGTGCAGGATTCAGACAAAGCCCGGTTTACATAAAATCAGACCTCTCTACCTCACAGCATCGCCATGGAACTTGTCGTTAATCGGAGTCCATTAAACAGTTAAGTGTGTAGGATATATTAAGATTCACAAGAGTTCGCGAAAACGCAGATGCACATACTTGTCCTCCCCTGTCCTTATTCAGTGGAATGAAAAACCGCTGCGACTGGAAATGGGTCAGATAATGTGTCTGGCCCACGATAGCTATTAGCCTTCTAACGTCGCCCTAGGCTATTCACCTTACCTTGCTGTATCGCTAAGTTCGCAATGTAATATAAAATAAAAGTCCTCCTGACGGACTCCTGACGGCAGGAGATATTATAATGTACAAGTGTACGCGCAAACACAGGTGCACTCTCTGTTCCTTTAGTCTCATAGCCCGATGGGATGGATAACCGACACGAGTGGAGAGAGATCAGACGCAGAACCGACTTTTAACATGCCTATCCGACGCATGGATCATCTTTCTTTTCAGGTCATCGGCTGAGCAGCCCGCATTGTCCTAATCTAACCAAGAAACAACACAAAGCCATTGTACCTCACGGGGTTCGAACCCCGTGAGGGGTAATAACCTCCGGTTTACAAAGCAAGGGCCTATTCCACTAGGCTACGGTGGTTAAATGGGTGGGGGTCCGTTTCACTATGTATACATTAGTTCGCTGTGTATACATAGTGCAACGTACACCCACTGCATTCGCCGTGTTGCTCGTAACGACACATCCAGCGCATAGCGCGCCTTTAGCTCTACTTTTGATGTCAACCCGGCTTTATGTAAACTAGTCATTTAACATTTAATAATAACTACATTAAAATAATTCTTTCATTTTTAACGAAGTAAAAAATTGTTTTAACCATGTAATGAGATCAAACATAGTGAAAAGCACTAAATAAAGCTGGCCGTAGGTATCATTTATATATTGAAGTAACGAGAAATTACGAATTAACACATTATTATTGTAACCTTATTTACAAATTTCAAAGATTTCTTCATTCAAACTGTACCTAAAAAGTAAGATTCAAATAATTTTTTTTTCTTGCCCTAGATGTTTTAAAAGATTTCTGTTTAAAATATAAGACTATTTATAATAATGACTACAATTATTTTTATTGCACAGGTTGAAGATCACAATTTTTTGAAAATTTCTTACTAGAAACTTCTAATGTGATATTTAAATTTCTTGAAGTTTACATGCATTTGTAAATTAGCATAATGGAATAGTTATTCGGGTTAACTCAAAACCTCTAATTAAAATAGCGAACATTGTTATTAAAGCAGACAAGCACGACACTTAAAATGACATTTAAATATATATTTAAAAAACAGCTTTAAAAAACCGGCCGTGGCCCGAAAACGGTTATTTGTTTAGGATTATTTATGAAATAATAAATATTGCTATTACTCAATCTTAAAATTGATAACTCGTTAATTTAAAACGTGAATATTTTATATTTTATGAGATACAAGTAAAAAACATTAAAAAAATTGTTCACGAATCGTATCTCGTAGCTATCCACGTCGTGACAATGACGTGGACCCTGGCTATTTACAGTCATGAACCCTGGTGTGGCTTACAAAGCCAAACTAACTTTTATTCACCTTATTACAGGTGGTAAATTGAAGCTCTCCCGGAATATTACAGGTGTAGGATTGCGGATGTTTTAACGTAATTTATCGGTACCTTTCCAAATACAATTTTTGCTCAAATCTATGCAGAAGCTTCTAAGGGTGTCTCATCATCTACAATTTTTAATTGTTTAGAGTTTGCAAAGCCGAACTACTTCTTAATCACCTAGTTACGGGTGGCACATTGAAGCTCTTCCAAATTATTACAAGTGTAGTGTAGGAGTGTCAAACCCTTTACAGTACATATGGTCACGAGCCTGATTGATAGACGTTTTAACGTAATTTTTCGGTACTTTTCCAATCATTATTTTGCCTCCGGTCTATGCAGAAGCTGCTAAGGGTATCTCATGGTTGTCTTACAATTTTTATTTGCTTATAGTTTCTTTTTTTTTACTATGCAATTTCATTAAATTTTTTAATGAGATTACGATATTTTATTTGTTAATGTTTAATTCATAAAAATTGATGAATACGAAGACATTACGTTTCATAATATAAGAATATGTTTCTAACAGAATCTTGCGCACTTTCAAAATTGGAAACGTCTAATTTATTTGAAAATCTGCACACTGTGTTAAAGAGCCAACAATACAACAATTGAATTACAAACAGTCATTGCTGAATAAAATAATGTTTTATGCGTGTTTTTTAAAAACTTTCCTGCTGAAATTTATTTCGACTGACTAGCATATTTTTCGGAATACAATTATGAGCTTTTGCTTTTATTACCGCTTCGATTTTAATTCTGCTTCCATATATATTCAGAAGTCATAAATCACCTTACGAAATGTTCTTTTCTTTCATTGTTTTTCCGATTTCAGGTATTTCTAAGGTTTTAGTCACCAATTACGAATTCGGACTATATTTGTTTAACGTTATGATAGAAAAATTGTATTTTTATGCATTTCTTCTATTAAGCGTCCATTAAAGCTGTATATACACCATAATTTACTTTGTATATTTCTGATTTTTACTGTTTTTGTAGGAGGTGGTATTAAAGAAATCGCAAAATTATAAAATCCAAACCAGTAACGAATATTTCTTACACGCGTACCTATTACTCTTTTCACTGCCCTTTAAGTGAGGTTGAGCTGTTGGTAGATATCCAAATTGCTTATCGGACAAAAGCTGGGTATCGGTATAAAAATATTACAGTGTAAGTATTTTAAATTAAAAAATAAAAAATCTACATCACTTTTGATGGTATAAAGTAACACTTGCTAAGTTACTCCCCGATAGTGGAGGCTTGTTAAAGAACCACAACAGGTACAACTTTTACAACTATAAGTCAAGATGCCTCAAGTAAAAGCGAGAAGTGGTTACGACGCATTAAACAAAGACAACCGACAAGAAGTTAAGTGATATGCATAAACTAACTTTAAAATATATGTGAGTGTGGTGTAAAATTTAAATGGAAAATATTATGTTCCCAATGCGGAGCTTATGTTTGTCGGTATACCAAAATTTAAGATAATTCTAGATAAAACCAGATTTTTGGTATTGTGGGATATAAAAATAAGTCATTTACTAAAACCACGTTAAATTTTAAAAAAAAAATGTAATAACAAGAAAAAACAAAAGATGTCTTATCAGAAACAACTACTTAAAATTTGAAAAATCTTATTTTGAGGTTTGTTAGAATTAAAGAAATATCATTCATTAAATCGAAATTGAATAACATTTTGTTTTTGAACCTTTTAACTCATATATGATTTATTTATTACTATATTTACTACATTATTATTTGTACAAATCATCGACAAAGAAAACCATAAAATTGGTATCTTTACATAAAACACTGGGAGTTAAAAATCTTATTTAAGTTACAAAAAGACAAAAATAAGAAAACAATTTTTTGAAACACAAACAGAAATGTATCTCTATAATCATTTATAATAAAACAACTAAATGAGCACAGTGCAATAAAGCATTTCATTAGTGACATTATTACATAAAGAGGTAAAAATATTAAATAAGACATAAATACCTATACGCGTCTATTGAAAAACTTATGTATAGGATAGAATAGACAGAGAGAGAATAAGGTACAACACAATGGTGTTATAAATTAAATTATGCTATCACTTATTTTGCCTATTTGACAGGTGTGCAACTATTTGGTATACATAATTATGGATATTATCAATTTAAAATATAACAAATGAACTTAAGTATAATCATACTTAAATTAATTTGTTTATTGTCAGATATGCACAGATTCTGTCAACCTAAATGAGCGTCTTATGTAAGTACACAACAAATATAAACAGAAATAAAACAAATATATGTCACATTCCAATATTAAAATTATTTCAAATCATAAATCGTAGTGCTTATAAAATAATTTTTTGATTATCTAAAACAAATAGAATTTAAATTAAATTTGAAACGCTGTCGAAGCACTTACTGAGTAACTATTGAGTTATTTGTTTTATAAGTCTTTGGTCATTAATTTGTTTAATATTATTTGAAAGATGGTTATTAATCCGAATTGCCAAATAGTAAGAACTTCTAGTAATTAAGGAGTTACAAGCTATTGGTAAATATAATTTGTTTTGATGACGAGTTTCTCTGTCTATAAAATTACTTTTTTTGTATAAATAAATTTTCATTTTGTCTAACAAATAAACAAACATCTCTTGTATAGAGACACGGCAAAGGAAGTATATATAATTTTTTAAAGTACGGTTTGCAACTATCCAAATATCCCAAATTGCATATAGCTCTTATGAAATTGTTTTGTATGATAAATGTTTTTTTTTTTAAATCTACGGAATTACCCCACAATATCAATCCGTAATTGAGAACCGGAAATACAAAGCCGTGGTAGGCGGTCAGAGCAGCTACTGGAGACACTGTTTTTCTGATCCGTCTTAGGGCATAAATAAATCTTTCTAGTTTACCACACATTTTGTAAATGTGATCTTTCCAGTCATAATGCTGGTCCACTGTTATCCCTAAAAACACAGTTGATTGGACTTGATCTATTTGTTTACCCGTCATATTTCACGTCAATATTTATTCTTTTCGATTTATAAGTGGAGAATTGTATAATTTTTGTTTTTTATGCACAACAAAATTAATATGAAGATTATTTAAATTACTCCAATTTGCTGTCTTTTATTCCATTATATATTTGATTATAAAAAAATGTTTATGTCCTTAGATTTAATTATTAATACCACGTTTAATCAATTTGTAACTAGATCAGTATACTTCACTCTCAAGTGGTCCAAATCTAGATGTAATTTTGCAGAATTCTGTGCATTGTATTCTTCCTTTTAAATAACTAGCTAACCATATGTTAGCTGTTCCTCGTATTCCATATTTTTCCAATTTTTAAAATAATATATCATGTTCTACGTAGTCAAACGGCTTTGTCATGTCTAAAAATATACCTACTATAGGTAGTTTTTGCAATATACTTTCCGTGACGCTTTCAATAAGATGAAAGCACGCAAGTGTCGTAGAACTTTATTTGACAAATCCGAACTAATGTGGATTTAATGTTTCATGTTTTGCAAAGAACGTATATAGTCTGTTAACCATAGCCCTTTCGAACACCTTGGATAACACAAGGGAATAAGTGTGACTGGTCTGTAATTTTTTAATTCTGTCTTATCACCTATCTTGAATAATGGCTTAACAATTATTTTTTTATTAGGGAAGGGAAGGAACCTGTATTAAAAGATAAATTGATCAAAAAACTTAACACCTCACATATGTTTTTCGCGAACAATTTTAATATTTTAGTTATAATCTCATAGTATCCTACTGATTCAATATTATTAAGACCCATTATTATTTCACTGATTTCATAATGGTCAGAAGGATATAAGAATATAGTCTTGTCATTATTTTCTATACCTTGAGTGATGTTTTGATTTTGAATTTGATATTTTTTAATTTTATTTATATTACTTGAATTATTTATAAAATAGTTATTAAATATATTTGCAATTTT
>JAOCPS010516774.1:0-11491 GCA_025505425.1 Graphium colonna
ATAATCGGCCATTTTACCTCTCTTCCCTAGTTCCTTCATGACCAGCAGATAGTCTAAATAGGATTCGTTAGGTTTCTACTATTTTTATTTAGTAATATTTTTTATCCAATTATTACTTTTAAATTATATTTTTCAATTTATTTTATTATTTAATTAATTTCTTATTTCTATTTGTTTATTTATTTATTTAAGTATGTAATTTTGTTTATACTTCGAATAGATTTTGAAATAACCATTTTTATAATAAGAAACATCGTTCCTATTTGGTGTCCCACGACACCACATTATTATTTTTTTTAGCACGTACATACGATGAATCGAAATATTAATCTCATAATAATTTGTCGATAGCAAAATAATTAAATCAAAACATTATTCCACAATTCTATATAGATTTAGTCGTAAATAGTCTTTAGCGACATATTTTTGATCCGTACAGGCTCTTCAAGCGGGCTAATCGATGTGACTAAAGAATATTTGATGGATCGTACGTTTAAATCTACGTTCGGGGTCTCATACGGTACATTGCACCCTCGTGGGAGAACACATTTGGAAAACAGTATCACATTACAGTAATAACTTGAGCCAATGGAACAATTCCACGGTTGGTAGATTGAGTTTTTACAAACTACATCAGTTTCTTATAGCATTTTTATGGAAAGGAAGACAAACGTGCAGACGGTTCACCTGATGGTAAACGGTACCGTCGCACATAGACACATACAACATCTAGTGTGCGTTGTTTACAGCAATTTGGGATCCAGCGATTGCGTAATAAGGTGGCATTTGCTTCGTATGGATAATGTCTGTTCATCTGAGAGAGATCATTCTGCATTCTGCATTCTCTCGCGTAGTTGGACCGAGTTATGCCAAAATGTAACAACCCACAAATGATCAAAATTTGTTGTTTTACAACTCAGCAAAAACAGCCCATTTTTTAGTTTCATTTATTATTAAAAAAGTGTGTATGAACTGTTGTTGTGTAAGTCTTTGTGAAATGATAAAGCTATTAGTGCTAAAACATACCAAGTGCATTTATTTTCAATTATTTGAAACATCTGAGCCATTACAGCTTTACATGTAGGCATTCTTTAGCAAAATACACAAATTTCCAACAACAAAAAATGTATGCAGAGTTGGACCATGAATAATTACAATATATAACTTAAAACGACATCTTCTCGAAATCGATTTAATGCAGTTGGTACATTTTGGCATAATTCGGTCCAGCTTATATTTGAGTCAAAAAATAACCAACACGCTCTTTCTCGTGACCGAATAACAGCTAGTTGAATTTTTTTAGTCAAAAAGCACGGTCTAAAGAAAGTGTTGAACAGAAATAACAAAGCTATCTTTAGAGGCGTCGAATGCTTTCTTTCTAAAGCCCCCAAATTCTCCTTGCCCTTGTGCCGCCGAGCTTTTGTCGAGACCAAAGCGACTGTCTGCCCGCATCACAAAAGTCGTATTCTTGTTATGGATAAAAATTAATGAAATTTGATGTGAAGTTATACTAGCCTGTAAAAATATTTAACTGTATTTACTATATTTTTCTTGGATATTAATATTAGTGGAATCGAATTTTACTACACGGTAAATACATTTATATTTAATTGCAATAATAATTTCTTTTAAATTATTCAACGAAGGAAAAATAATTGGTAACAGATAGAACCATTTTATTTGATTATTTTTATAATTGTTTTTGTACGTAAAATCTGGTTTTGTTGTACAGCGGACACAAAAGCTATGTTTATTCGCGTAGAAACATTCAAAAAGAAACTTAGAACCAAAATTTTTTTATGAAAATCCTAATGACAGACTTTAGATCAGAGTATGGGGGTAATAGGATTTTGACATTGACTCATATCTCACATACAACATCCGAGCGTGAATAACGAACTGGAAGATATTAACTTCCTCATCAGATACGAAAAGCAGGAACCGCGATAATGGAGGTAAGGAAACAGGATGCTCGTATCCTGCCCAAGTTCCTGGCCGCGACCGGTCAAAATTTGCACCAAACTGTGGTTTTATTGTCCTTATAAACGATATAGGTTTGATGAATGTAAACGGACTATAGATACGGGTTTTTTTTAAAAATCAAGTTAAAGTTTAAATTACGCAATAGTGAATTCAACTTGGAATAGCAATTTTATACGTTAAAGTTTCGTGCACGATGATTTTGTGCAAAAGTGGTCTTAATGCCAGTGATACCCTTCCAGTGAACTTTAAGGTGGTTCAGAAAATGCAGGTAGCTGCCAAGAATACAATTCAAATCTTACAAATAAAAAAAAAAAATATTTAAAACGGTTTCATTTCAGACTTGTAAATTATTATGTTAGAGGTCAACATACATACACGTCTATTTCTATTGCTACAGCAGACATAAACTTCTAAACATATGGTAGCAATTATTTGCTACCATATGTTTAGAAGTTTGTGACTCTTGGTCACATAAAAGGTAAAAAAAAGTTCAATAAAGAAACTTGGTAGGGAACCGAAAATGTCCAGGAAGCCATATGTAAAGAGAAAAGCGCCTTTAAGACCTGGCAGTCCACTCAAACCACACAAGATAGAGAGGAGTATAATAAAACAAAGAGATTACGAGGATTATTGTAATTGAAAGGGCACATTAACAGTGACAACTATATCAAACACTAGAAGTAGAGAAGGATAAAAACAAATATATAAGCTCGCCAAACAACGTTTTCAAAGCTCAAAGGAGCCTAGTTGATTTAGAACCATCGTTAACGCCTCTGGGGAACTCCAACACAGGGATAAGGATATTAATGCAACTTGGCAAGAGTAGTACAATATCCTACTTAATAGTAGTGAAGTCAACCTTCAGCTTCCGTGGTTAGTGAGGTCAAAAAAATGTCCAACAAGAAAGCTGTTGGACCAGATGGTATTCCTATCGAAGTATGCAAATGCCTAGACGATAAGGCTATTATCATTCTTACTAACCTCGAAAATGGCTGAGTATGGCGGCTGAATACCATAGTCCCGATATATAAAGAAAATGGCAGCAAGTATGAGTGCAGTAACATATCGTTAAAAGCTAATATGTCATACGATGAAATTACGAACGAGTCATCGACAACTGTTTGAGATCCGAGCGCTTGTTTCTAAAAATCATTACGGCTTTGTACCAGGCATTTCCACAACCATTCCTATGTTTGCTCTCAGTATGATTGCTGACAAACCCTAGGCTAGCAAATGGCCGCTATAATTTCTTTTTTTGGACATGGGAAAGGCTATTGACTGAGCTTCTTGAGAAGCGATCTGGTGGAGTCTTCGAAAGGACAATGTCCCCGAAAATTGCACCAACATTGTAGCCGACATGTGGCGGGAAGAGAAATAGACATGAACTTCTAAACATAAATCTATCCTGACATCTAATTACTTACTATTAGGTTTTAAAATGTTGTCAGTTTTTAGTTTCTTGTGAAACAAGTTACCACCTGAGCCAGGTGGTGATTTGTTGCATAAGAATTTGACGCCAAGCGGCTTTTAGATCAGTTTACATAACAACACAACGGGCTTTGTATTCCAGCGAGTTGAACGATAACAACAATATTATGTCTGCGGGAATGTAAGCAAACAGCCGGTGAATGGTATTAAAGGTTTCAGCGGGGCTATGATATCGAAATTTGCATTAGGCGTAATTCGCTTATGTAAAATAGAAGATGGTACGACGGCGTGGAAGCTAAATTATTTGTAAATCAAACGATTGAAAAACTTGGCTTAATATACACTTTGAAATAGAATCAGTGGATTATCAATATTAGCTGCAGCAGTTTTTACCCATCGTGCCGAAACACGTGGCCGAGATATTCCGCTTTGCGGTTTTTAACGGTCTGCATGAATTAACGGGTTATACCGACGTGATGGAGCACCGTTTCATTCCGCATCTTCTGCGTCCAACTAATCCGAAGCATACGGTTGTAGCACCACAAAGGAAGGGACTTTCTGGATGTAGGAAAAAGTCATTGCTACGAAACATCAGAGAATGGACGGCGATTCAGTCAGCCGAAGAGTTGTTTCATCTCGCCCTGGACCGGGACAAATGTATAAAGTTGGCGGCCAACCTTCAAACGTTGAAGTAGCACTATAAGATGGAAGAAGGATCATCAAAAATTTTTATTTTTTTAAATGAATTTTTAAATAATATTTATTAGAAGAAATTACTCAAAGAGTGTTTACTTATTTACATATAGGTATTTTTTATTATTCCTATTTGTTATTGCCCGATAAGCTTTTCAATACGAACCTTTAATCAAATACCTACAATATATGAATAGAGTTATATGGTAATGGAAACAATGCGTGGACGAACAATTCTCCGCAAATTGCACGCCATCTATTGTGCGATAATGGTACCATATCGGTTACTTTCACGGAAATGCAATTGTGCAAAGTTTTGACTTAATCTGATGGACGGTGTGACATACGTAAGGAAACGAAATGAATATACAGACGTTCACATTTATATATAAATAAAAATGGATCTGTTTATTGTATTTCATTGTGAACATTGCACGGAAGCGATCCTAAGATTTTTTTGCACTTGTGGTTGGAGTTGTCAAGATTTTTAAGATCATCTTTTAAGTTAACTCAGACAAAATATTCTAGAAAACGGACGAGTGGTAGCCGGCTTCGCACACGAATTCACTTCTTTATTTGATTTGTTTTTACGAGTATTCCTTTTTTTGTTATAGCAGTAATAGACATACTCATTCTGGAAATTCAAATCAAATTTCAAAGTATTACTTATTACGTTTCAAAAAATAAAGCACTGAGATAGATGGATAGCGAAGGTTTAGTAATAGAGACCCTATTAGTAACCTTTTCTTAGTAACCTTTGATCCAGAAAGGATCCTAAAAAATTAAGAACAAACATGAGCAGAAACAGAAACATTCTACAAAATATTTTAAAACAACATAAAAACAACTTATGGTGACGTATTTTTGGTGTCGATTTGGCAAATTTAACATTCATGAGGCTAGTTTATGAAGTCATACTTACCTGCGTTTCCAAATTAAATTCACGTCTTTTTTTAAATTTTAAAAATTAAAACAAAATCAATATCAGTGTTTACATACATAATAATCTAAATTTATGAGTCATCTAGATATCTTAATAAGGTGCTTAGCTTTTGAAACTAGGTACACCTTATTTGGGCTCAGCAAGAATTCACATTAAAAGGGTTAGTAATCTGTTTTAAGAAATATAAGATAAATTTTAAAAAGCACTTAGCTGTGTAAAATTTTATCAGATATAAATAATTAAATATTTTGAAAACCATGGAAGATTTTTTTTAGTAAATTTTGTTCGCAGTTTGCTCGTTTAAATGTGGATATTTTTTTTTGGATTTAGATTTTTTATCGAGATCTTTCTGTGGTTTTTTTTGTTACGTTGGATGACTAAAGTTTGTTTTATCTTTGCAAATGGTACTGTTTTTAGATTGAATGTATCTTATGGTCTTTTCTGTACCCCTGGCGAGGTATCTTTAAATTTTTATTATGGTTGGTTGAGTAGTTGCGAAGTTTTAGCGCCATAAACAAATACAACATTCAAATTACTAAGAAGGGAGCTTTTTTCTTATTTATAAGAGAATAAGGTATAAATTGATTTACAATCTCAATGTCAAGTGAAGCAAGTAAGTCCTTTTATACAAATTTTCAGACTAAAATCAAGTTGAACCTAAAATTCTGTAGTATTGCCTAAAATCTGTTGACACAGGGGATTATTGAGATGTTTATAATATAATTGAGTGGTGTATTGAAGAATTTAGACGGTCGCGTCGGCAAAGGTTGAGTGGGCTTGAGAAGTGGAGAAGTATACTTCATGAGGGACGCCACCTCAGTCTGTCCACCCGCACTTAACCCCGCCATTGTTTCTGTTCAAGGCTACGATGTTTACACGGCAAAAATAAAACTGTACACACAAAAGGAGCTATGAATAATCTCGCTCATATTGCTGGGTAATGTTGCGAGAACTCGCCCGTTCGAGCAACGTTTCATAATCTGCAGAATTATTCTTGCTTGTAACAGTTTCTTGTGTTGCTTTTTGTTGTGTAAAGTTATGGGAAAAGTTCTTATCGACGTTACTTTAGGTGTTTGTACAATATAAACATTTTTCATTTTTTTTTATCCTGCTACGAATTTGAATTGTTTATAATTTAACGTATTCAAGTTTCGTCTTCATCATTAAGAAACTATCATGTTATTACATTGATTTAATATTTTCCTTTTTTAATAAAACCTAGGGATAATGATACCAACGAAATCATTAGATTGTGTTTTTTTTTAAATCCAACATGTTTTAACACGTATCCGTCAAATGATGGGCATAGTATGGTGAAGTCGTGACTTTAAGATTAGATCAAGCAATTTGTCCTATAAAATGTACAAATAGAAACATGCCACTAACACTTTGAATATTTATTCAGGTTACTTTGACGTTTGGTCAAATTTCCTTGACGTAATTTAAAAAAAATATTAAGATTTGTGTTCCTGGCCAATTTACACATTCTGGTTAATAGCACAAACGGTTTTATTTAATTTTTTCGAATTTAATTTCTTTTAAATAAATGAAAATCTGGGTTTGCATTTGGAATGTCAGTCTTCGAGGGAAAAGGTCATAGAGAAAATTTATATATCTTAGTTACTTGCATTAAAGCAAAATTACATATTTTTTTACTAGTTTTAGATAGTAAGCAATTTTTTTGTACCTACCTACCTATATTCCTGGGATTTTATTTATCATTAAATAACAAGGGTTTGCTCGGACAGAACTCTGTTTAGAGTTAAGCTCGCCTTTGTACATCATACATTTTGTTTCAATTTGTTTTTGTTATTATCATGTTATTATGTACAAAGAATAAAGAAAAAAATCGAAACGAATTTAGAAATAAGAAATAAGAAAAGAATAAGATTCTTTATTCGGTTCCATTTTGTTTTGAATTTGTTACGACGAAGCCCTCAGCTTCTTTTTTATTTAGGAGGAGGAAATTGCAACCATATAATTTAATTATAGATAAGTTTAGTAGTTTGTTTTTAAAATCAAAATAACTGGAAAAAATACATTCATTAAATTCAATTCTAAGGCAAAAGATAGTCTTACAGTTTTCTGTGAAAATAATTCTTGTTATACTCATATTGTAGCCAGTATAGGATTGATATTTTTTGTTGTTATTTTCACAGAAAATTACAAAAAGTGACTGAAAACGCCTTAAAAGTGTACTTTCGAAACATACTCTCCTTTTTTTTATTTTAAAAAAGAGAACGAAAGTTTTGAAAGGCCATTGTCGAAGTGTAGGACACACTCCCACTATCGGATATTTATTAAATCAATTGATATGTTGCAGAAATACGTGCGAACATTCCCTAATATTGTTATTTTAATTTTAAAAAACAAACTAATGAATTGATTATTTTGAAAACTCAATGGGACTATTAACGAAGAAAACTCTATCATATGCAAAAATAATTTATAAAATTGGTTTATAAAAGATGGAGATACGCGCAAAAATACATGAAATCAATTTTGTTATTTTCATTTAAAAGAAAAAATACTATACTGATTTTCCTAAAAATTTTATGGGACCATTCCGGGAGAATATCCTATAAGATAAAATAAGAATTTTTGAAATCGGTTCATAAATGGCGAAGATATGCGCGAACATACTTAAAAAAACATATACACATACGAATTAATAAACTTCCTCCTTTTTTTGAAGTCGGTTAAAAAAGATTTTTTGAAATTGGTTCATAAATATCGGAGATACGCGCAAAATACATAAAATATATTTTGTTACTTCGATTTAAAAGAAAAAACACTGGACCGATTTTTTTACCTATAAGATAAAGAAAGAATTTTAATAATCGCTTCATAAATGGCGTTCGTAAGTAAAACATAAACATTCATATTGAGAACTTTCCTCCTTTTTGAAGTCGGTTAGAAATCCTTAAAATCATCATGTGCCGTTATACTTTATTATCACTATGTGAGGAGATCAACCAAACGAGCGCACACTCAGTCCACTTGGCAGTAAGTGGCCATTTAAACCCACAATCGCGCATCCTCGGCCAGGAATAAAGTTGTGACTATTAGGGATATGTGTCTCATAATCAGAAAATAAGGCTTAGGATTGCCTCAATTGCATCAACTTCCTTTATAACAGACTTCAGAAAAGATGGCTTCACTGCGACTGTATAATTTTTGTTGTCTTTGCCCATATGACCTTAGTGCCGCCCCTGGGCACTATGAAAGTGCTACCACCCCATTAAAAATTAACTTTTAATAATGTTCCTTATGAACAGACTTCAAAATAAGGAGGTTATATTTTTCAGTGTGTGTTTTATGTATATTTACCGATTTATTCCTGCTAATTCCGCCAATTATTGTTGATTTTCAAAATTGTTTTTTATTTATTTCAAATGATATTTTTTCATAGTAATCCATGTTACATTTTATTTAAAAAAAACAAAGAAGTTTAAGATTTGTTATAAAGTATTGCGTAAAGAGTGTAAGAAATAAAAAGCTAGGCCTGTGTAAAACAAAAAGCACTTTCAATAACGTATTTTTTTTCTCACTCTTCAAACTGCCTCCCCGGACACTATCATATGGTCAGTACAGAATTTATTAGTTCAGAGATTCTAAGAAAAATATTGACAGCCACGCATCCTCCGTCAAGAATAAAATTGTGACTATTAGGGATATGTGTCTGATAATCAGAAAATAAGTCTTAGGATTGCCTCAATTGCATCAACTTTCTCTACACAGACTTCAGAAAAGATGGCTTCACTGCGACTGTATATTTTTTATTGTGTATATCTATATGACTCGTGGTAGTTCATTGTCAGTTGAGATTTTATTAGCCCAAAGTATTGGCAAAATCACAAAACAGCATAAGCAACGATATGTGTCTCATAATCAGAAAATAAGGCTTAGTTTTGCCTCAATCGCATCAACTTCCTTTATAACAGACTTTTTATAACCGACTTAAAAAAAGACGACTTCAATGCGATTGCATAATCTTTGTTATGTATACATATATGACCCGTGGTATTTCGGTGTCATGACAGATTTTATTAGCTCAAATATTCTAAGAACAATATTGATAAAATAAAAAAAATCATGGGTCATCATACAGATACAATCAAAGCTACGATACTGAACCTGGTTTGAAAGCTAACGGCATTTTTTTAAAATATTTACCTGCAGATAAAAAAAAGTCATTGCGTTAAACTGTCGCAGATATAGACAAACAATTCAAATAATAAGCGAAAACAACTTTTAATAGTTTTAGCGTATTTCAAAGGCATTTTGTTTGGATGTGATTAAATCTCATTGTTAGCAAATAATCAAAGAATAACTAACATTGATAAGTGTCGGTTTTTAAAATTTCTCTCTATTCACGCAATTTACAAGGCAATTCTGTAGAAAGCTTGAACCATAGTAAATAGATTTTCTTTAATCACAAACAATGCGATGCAGGAATTTGTTTCGATTGACTGGCAATCAGAAATTTTAATTGTGTTGCCCAACCTGTGGCATAAGAAGAGAATGATGGAATAATTTTATGTAAACCATTAAAAAACGACACACGTAATATTGTTTCATTTAAAATGTCAAAATATACACAAGTCTTAGACATAATACCAATCTTGCCTTTGAAGCGGTAAGTAAAGATATTGCATGATATTACCAAAACATAAACTCTAATATTGGAATAATAAATCAGATTTAGCTGTATTAGATTGTAGCTAATATTGGTCTAATTTTTCTTCGGTAAAATATCTTACATCTAAATAAAATCATAAGATTATATTTGCGGAATGCATGCAGTATTTGTTATGGCAATATAAATCAAAATGCTTGTAGTGTATCGATATCGATACTCGATATCTTTCCGGGGATCTTCGATTGAAATTCGCGACGTGCACTATTTTTTAAAGTTACAGGATGTAGCCATTGTTACCAAGTTTATAGTTTTGACGTGTTGGAATTTTGTTATCTGGCTTCTTTACATTCCTAGATGTCTCCTTACGAACGTAATACATTGTTAATTATTCAATTATTACGGCACAGCGTTTTAAAGTATTTCTTTCCATTTATGCTGTTCGAATACGAAGTTATATGATAAAAATTCCGACCTTAGAACGAGACGTCTCGTTTTACGTCTATTTTCAACCGACTTCATGAAAGAAAAATGTTCTCAAGTTGGCTGTATGTTATTTTTTTAGTATGCATTTAATCGGATTTTTCTGCAAGTTATAAACCGATTATCAAAAAAAAATATTTGAAAGGATATAAAATAGTCCTCCCGATCGAATTTCACTCACGGCAGCCAATCTACTCAGATATCACCCAAATGCACAGGAGATATTATAGTGCACAAGTGTACGCGCAGACACAGGTGCACTCTCTATTCCTTAACTCTCAAGGCCCGATGGGTCGGATAACCGACACGTCCGGAGGGAGATCAGGCGTAGGACCGATTTTTTACATGCCCACTCGGATCATCTTTCTTTTCAGGTAATCGGGTGATCAGCCGACATTGCCTTAATCCAACCAAGAAACAATAACACAAAGTTATTGTTCCCCAGGGGATAAGAGCCCACGACCTCCAGTTTACAAAGCAAGGGCCCATACCAATGGCATATGGGGGCGGTAGGATATAATTACAAGGTGATACATAACATCTTTTCACAGCTTTTGCTGCACTTCTAAAACCGCGCTCGCTCGGGGAAGTACCACCGCTCTTTATAATGTCGGCATAAAATTAAGTATGCATGACTTTTGGGAACGCCGGATGGCTATGTCTACCGTTTCTTTTCCAATTGATATCCCCTCCAAATCTTTAATCCCGACCCAATCCTATTCAATATACCTATTTATCTAATATCCCAGGTTGACAACGCCCTCGCAACCCTCCGAATGTTGCGAGTGTCTATGGGCGACGGAATCGCTTACCATCAGGTGAACCATCTGCTCGTTTGTCTTCCTTTCCATAGAAATAAAATCTAGTCAAACGTTATTTGTATATTACCGTTAAACATATTTAATCAAAATGTAACAAGTAATTATATTCCTGTACATCTAAAAACGTAGAAACGTAGAAGTGCAGCTATTGCTCCCGACTCCATCCTATTCAATAAATTTATTCTGTCAAATTTATAATATTTCCCAGGTTGACAACGCGCTAGGGGATCACTTACCATCAGATGAACCGTCTGCTCGTTTGTCTTATTTTCCATAAAAATGACATCTGCAAATCACATTTAAAATAAAATTTTGCTTAACACGACTTGATTGCTGAAATATTTGATAAATAAAACTTTAAAAAGTAACAGCCTATTTTTCATGTCCCACTGCTGGGCAAAGGCCTCCTCTAGACAGAGCTTATAGGGCATAAGTCCACCACACGGCCAAAGTGCGGATTGGCGGACTTCACATATCTCAGAAATATTATTTCTTAGATAT
>JAOCPS010516885.1:0-11491 GCA_025505425.1 Graphium colonna
CACATAGTACAGTAAAAATAGATAGAAAATTGTTGTTTCTATGTTAATATTGCAGCTATAGTGTACTACATTTTGGCATGATATTTAAAAATTTCTTTGCATAAAGGATAAGCAAATATAAAGAAATTTAATGCTAAAAATCAAATAGAGCCGTGTTACGTGGTAAATCAAATTTTAAAATTGAAGTTGACAATTTATAAAATCCTTTTTACATTACATGAATATTATTTTTAGGACCCGTATACAATGATAACTTTTAGAGCAACATACTGTCGTGATCTTTATTTGAAACCCAAGCTGACGGATATTTGATACTTTATGGAAATTGCTCTCATAGGCATATGTATATCAAAGTAACTATCTAAGAAAACTGAAACCATAGTGTGAAATTAAACGTCATTTTGTAACATTATGAAACAGCTAGTAATGACGGTTTCGAAGTGGCTTACATTTAAAAAAAATGTGCAATAATAATCATATACGATATACTTTTTAACTATCTAAGATAATTCTATATTTAGTACTATGAAAACAGAATAGAAACGAATGTTCATTATGTGTACCTAAAAGGCTTTCATTTTCACCAAAAACTACCTACATAATTATGAAGAGAACCTTTATTACTTGTTCAAGCTGCGCTGTAAAGAAAACAGTAAATCTAATTTATAACCTTTTCAAAGAACAGAAAAGGTATTTAAAATTATTATTTATTTTTATTTTACCTCTTATTCTACATTTATAGTAAAAGGTTGGCAAGTATGCAGAAAGCCCAATATAGTGTTATGGGATTGGAAAATGAGGTATGTGAGACGAACTTGGCGATATGATCATGAACACTTACATAACTCAGAATTATGCCTAAAATATTAATACATATGAACTGAAAATTTTGCTTATAGTTTAGTATTGCAATTTAAGTAAAATGAAATAAAGGATTGAATTATACTAGCATATTAGGTTTATCGTGTACTAGTTTTTGCCAACGGTTTTGCTCGCAGTTTGTAGAGAGTTATTTGTTTAAGCGTTATAATTTGTACGATACCAATTCCTAAATACATTTATTTTTTTTGTTTTTATTATTGTTTGTTTCCAATATACAGTCATAAGCATATTTTTCAGGACTTGGAAGGCCTGGACCGGGATAAAAGCTCCAACCGTGGGCTCCCTCACTGACCGGGTCTCTGGAGCCTCTCTTCATGACTTGGGTGGACGTCAGGCTCTTCCCGACAAAGAAGGAGTGGGTGCTGCCGGGGATGGCGGCGCTGGGCCACGAAGGACCGGCCTCGCCAAGCGAGGAAATCCCACCCATATCCCAAGTCGAACTGGGGACAGCAGTTCTAAAGCTTCGGCTGAAGAACCGCGTGTAAGGCCAGGACAGCAACTCTGGGCGTGTTCTTACCCGCGTCGTACCCGTTCGGGAGGAGGAGAAGTTGTCCCTGCTGACGGAATGTTTGACGACGACTTTTCGAGCGAGTGCTCGCTGCGCGCTTCTTCAAGCACATTAGGACGGTGGGTCCCAGAGTTGACTGCCATTTCTGCTACCATTGCGGGCGGTCAACCGTCGACGCCATCTCCCGTCTCAGTGACAGCGTCGAGGAGGTTGTTGGCCAGAAGGGTGCGTTATTAGCAGATATCGCGAACGCCTTCAACACAATCCTCTGGATGATAATAGCGGAGGCATTGAGGTAGCACCGCGATAGCGGCCTAGTGACCAACGACTTCCTCTTGGTTGTAGAATACAGGCGACGCTGACCAGGAGTTCGGAGCTTACCTGACCAGAGAAAATATAGACGCGTCCACCAACGATTCATCCTAAGCAATTGCAGCAGACAGGCGATGGTAGTCAAAAGTTTGGAGCTTGGCTAGCAAGGGGAAGGCAGACTTATCCACTATCAACCAATCCTCCGCAACTCTTGCTGAAGGACGGGGTTCAATGATTCAAAGTTTAGAGGATACCCGAACCTAGCCGGGCTAGGGTCAACGCAGACACATCCACCATCAAGCGATCCCGAAGACCCCCCGCAGCACTCATTTTAGGTGAAAGCCACCAGAATACCGCGAGCGGTCCTCAAGGCCAACCGTCCCTTACCGGGCAGCCATGGATTCCTCGCCATGATAAACACTAACTCAATTAAGAAAGAACAAATGTCCTTTGTGAGATTCGGGCCCAAAAACTCGGCTTTGCAAAAAATGGCCTATTTCGCGAAATCACTTAGGCATGTCTTGTCACGTGGCAAAATGCGTTGCAAATCTTTGCATGAAGTAATGCGTATTATAAACCCCAAAAGACAGCACTATATACTACTCTGTTCGAAGACCGGTCGTTTAATAATCTTTAAGAAGGCAAATATCTAAAGTATAAATGCGTGTATATCAATGAAATATAAAAAGATTAATTTACATTACGAAAAAAGTAATATAGATCCCATTCGCAAATTACCGCTTATAAAAATAATTACCGAGTTCATCAATAGACCATAAATGTTGTGTTGGCGTAATATTTTTAAAAGTTAATTACTTTAGACTTAGCTACAAATGCTTTTCAATTACTTTAAAATACGGGAACGAAACCATAACGGCTAAGATGAAATTATTAAGTCGTTACTAACCGAATTTCAACGTTCCGTTGGATTGGTATACCAATATTTTTATCTATAAATTATTTCAACTTCTTTAATAAGTGAACTGTATCACCTCTAGTAACAACCAAAACCAATCAAAATTATACCAGTAGTAATACTCTTAGCTTTCATTTTATTTATACAATTACCTGCATCTAACGATAAATTATCTGTGTGGTAAACATCTGTCACTATTTCGATTCGAGACAACATTGAAACATCCACCAGGAGACATTATTTGCTTTAGCTATTGAAAATACAGCAAGTTCTTAGCTTGAATAGTCCTGTTAATAAATAATATTGTTAGAAAAACTCCTGTTCCTGTTCTCATTAAATGAAAAAATATCTTTTATTTATGTCATTTTATAAAGCTATGGCCAATCTACACAAAGAATAGCAAATCAGTTCTTTGTGTCCAGTTGTGAATTGATTTCCTAACCAACTGTATTGTATTTTTATTACCAAGCTCGAGAAGAATTTATTGAATGTAATATATGTTTTTAAAATTTTAATAAAAATATTCTTTGTCAACTTTCATAAAAAGATACGAAATAAAAATCAACGATTATTTTGTCTCTGATTTTTATTTTGTACTTTATACTTCGTATTGCTTCATAAATTTAATAACATTGATTTTACATTAAATTATGTATATGGACCCTTTGATTATGCAGCATGATTAAAACAAATAATAATAGATTCTAGCCTTTGAATTTTTTTAGATTTATATATTAGAGTCGAAAACACTGTTTTAACACTCAAATGTAAGAAAACAGCCATGATCTGTTTCAACCATTGCCACTGCAACAAGTTTCTTGGTTTGCTTGTTGTTTTATATTTGTCAAGATCAGCCACATCCCCAGTCTTTCGCCACATTTCAAATGCCTTTTTTGCGGCAACCATAGTTTTCACAATTTTGTTGGGAGCAATGGTGGACCATTCTGTTTCTTTGTTTGGTCCCCGTTTGCTTCTTGTTCGGATTAAGTGAATTTCTTATGCATGCGGCTATGCCAATGCAGACTTTTTGTAGTTTGTGGTATTTTTTTATAGAAAGGAAGATAAACGAGTAGACGGTTTACCTAGTGTTAAGCGATCCTGTCCCCAATAAATGTATCGTCAATCTGGGAACTTGGATAAATGGCGTTTATAGGATGGAATTCGGCCAGGATTAAGGATTTGAAGGAAATAGGAGTGGAAAAAAAGGGTAGGGATGGCCATCCGGCAAGCCCAAAAGTCATACATATTTTATTTTTTGCCGACTTTGTTAAGGTATCCATTGAACTATGTTCTTAAGAAAGTTACATCATGAACAGTTTTCTTGTTCGTTCTTTAATTGATGATCTCCATATAATCTTTAGTTTAAATCGATTAATTGCGGTTTATTCTGATAGGTTTCGGGAGTTGATATGAGGCGTCCAATATCCTGTGTTGAGTGGTAAGTGACTCGCCGGGTATAACTTTCAGTTAAAACATTTAGGACTTTGCAGTATCTGTAAAGTCCTAAATGTTTAAATCTTGCCAGCATAAAATCTATCTGAATTTCGTTCTCTCCACTTTTGCAAGTTCCTCCAAACTTCGCCACCAGTCCATTACGGGCTACTAGAAAGGATGGTGGCCACCCCACACCGTAACAGGCACGTGATACGGCCAACGACACGTCTGGTATGCCGCGACACTAGACGCCTGGAAAGAGATTGCTTTTCTTGCACGCTTAAACTTATTGTGTAAACTTAAAGTATATAAAATAAGAATACAAGTTCTTAATTTACACGGAAAGAGAAACAACATCTAAATCCAAAATTTTACAATACTTTTCATATGTTCACGTTAAATTGTATTCTTTATATATTAATGCATATTTCAAATGACATTTGTCGAACATCGTCGTCAAGCCCTTTAAAAGTAATAAATTACAAGTTAGGTCGATTGCATCTTCCCCCTAAGAATATTAATATTTAAGTGTCGGTTTTGTTGTTTTGACTAGATTTTAATTCTTTCAGTTTTTTTATATGAAAACGATTTCAATTTTCATCAAATATATAATACCCCACTTTAAATTGGCATGTTTTTTATACTTATCATACTTCAGTTTGTTATAATTGTGTGATTTTAGAGTATTGTCTAAGGCAACTTATCTATCTTTAAGTAAACCATTATGACTTGTTTCTTGTGTTAGTTCTTTCAGCAAATAATTACCATATTTCCCTTCTAATAAGTATCTTGGAGAAAATCCTGTAATCGTATGTTCCGTTTCGTTATATGTTTTATTCACTGTTGTCTGATTTAATCTCTCATTTAATCCGTTAGGTAAAATGGCGTATCAACCGATGTAAAAATAAATAATACATTATCTTTTTCAAGAAAGTTTTTAGTCTTTTAAATTTATAGCGGGGTATTGGTCAGACAAAATTAAACCAATTTTATTTTCATTCGAGACTTTTTGACCAACGTTACTAAATCAATGAATTCTTCGTTTTCAAGATATAATGTAGGCATATCTGGTGAATAGGTCCACTAGAAGGAATATGTTTTAGTAGATCTCAAGTCACCAAATCCACTAATGGTATCCATAGATACTATTTCACAAGGGTTTGTGGTGGTACATAAAAGGGACGTTAAACTAAACTTATGTTTTCCTCTTGATTTATTTTTTATAAAAATTTATATCTTTTACATATTTTTTTATATTGTATGTTAAATTTCTAGCTGTATGTATTAAAGCAATGGTGTGATTTTGTTTTTTATTTGTTGAATACCTATATGGCAGTTTAAATAATGTACTTTTTCTATAAGTTTCTTACTGAATTATTCAGAAAATACTATCATATTCCTTTTTCCCACTTTGTTACAGAAAATTGTGTCTTTTAATATTAGATTAGCCTTATTTTGTTTTATAAATCTGTTGTTATTTTGATCAGTTTGGATATTCTTAAGTCTAATAAAGTTTACAATCTTTAAATTTTCTTCTTGATTTTCATATGACTCTAATACTGGATACCTACTTGAACTATCTGCTTCTAAATGCTATTTCCCAGGCGAATAAATTACATCGAAATTAAATAGCGAAAGATAATATGAAAGATCTCCTAATTTCTTGTCAGTTCTTGACTTAATATAAATTTTTTATAATGGTCTATGATCAGAAAAAAAACTTAAATAGTTTATCTATGAGCCAGTTTTTCTAGCATTTAACTGCCTCTTTTATTACCAAACATTCTAAATATATAGCATTTTTCTTTTTTGAACATGAACTGTTTCTTCGAAAAATATGCACAATTTCATGAATGCGCCAACGCTTTGGATACTAGTGCCCGAATTAATATGTGTCGATAAATCTGGATCAAAGACGGCTAAAATAGATTTTGAACAAAAAAGCTTTTTTATAACTTCAAATGACTTTTGACATATTTCTGACCAATGAAACGTTTTTCTTTTTCGTAATAAGTTATGTAATGGATCAAGTATATTTGATAAGTTTTGTATATATTTAACGTAAAAAATTATTTTACCCAGGAACTGTCTAAAATTTTTTTGTGTTCTTGGGACTAGAAATCGTTAATAGCCGTTAAATTGTCTTTCAATGGGGTAATTGTGATATTTTGATAATATGTCCTAAATATTTGATAGAATCCTGTGCTAAGTTACATATTGAGAATTTTAGTCTGAAGCTTTCTTTTCAAATTGCACTATTGGGTGCAATGAAAAATAGTCTATATTATAATATATAATATATTATATTATATAATCTATAGGTGTCAGCTGAAAACCAGCGTTAGCTGCAGCTGAACTGAAACCTTATTAGTCCAGCATCCTAATGTGATACAACTAGATTTGTGTTGCATTCACAAAAGATAATCTATCTTTGAAGCTTGGGAACACTTCCAAAGCTTCAAAGATACTTTTAAAGATGATGGCACAGGATGCATTTGGTATATTCTGTGATCTAACCAAAGCTTTTGATTGTGTGATGCACGAGACTCTGGTCAGGAAATTAAGCCACTATGGTATAAGAAATGCCGCACTCAAACATCTGATTTCTTACTTGAGCAGTCGAATTCAGAGGGTTGATGTGAATGGCAATAGATTTCCCGGGGCCCCGGTGAGTATGGGGGTTCCAGAGGGATCAGTTCTCGGACCTTTTCTCTTCCTTTTCTATATAAATTACCTACCACATACTCTAAATAATAATGATGAGATAGTATAATTTGCTGGTGATATCTCTTTAATATTTAAAGTAAAACGACGTTCTTTAAATTAAGGCGACGTAAATAATACTGTCTTACAAATGTTAAAGTGGTTTAGTGCTAATAACTTACTTTTAAACAGTATAAAAACAAAATTTATAAAGTTTATGACATGTAATGTCAAAGAAATAAAGAGAAATGTGATTCTAGATGGGAAAGCGTTAGAACATGTTGACTCGACAGTATTCCTTGGTATCACAATAGATGCAAAACTCCAATGGGGCCCTCATATGAATAGGCTGGCAAGTAGACTTAGCTCAGTAGCTTATGCCGTTAAAAAATAAAGCACTTAACGGATGTAGATACCGCGGGTTTAGTATACTTCAGCTATTTCCATAGCATAATGTCCTATAGCATTCTACTTTGGGGAAACGCAGCTGATGTCGGTAACATCTTTGTCTTGCAAAAGAAAGCTATTCGAGCAGTCTATAACCTGGGCCCCAAAGAATCTGTAAGAAACTTGTTTAAAGAACTAAAAATATTGACTGTTGCTTTTCAATACATATTAGAGAATCTTATGGAAGTGCATAAAAATAAGAATGAATTCCCAAAATATTATAATTTATATAATGTCAATACTATGGACAAGCATAAAATAATTCCTTCTGTCGCAAGACTAAGAAGGATAAGTAAATTTTTTATGGGGCAATGTATACAGACTCCCGGAAAACGTTCAAAATATGTCTGTTAATAAATTCAAAAAAATTGTTAAGGAACGTTTGTGTGTTAAAGGTTACTACAATGTAAATGATTATATAAATGATAACACACCCTGATAAAGAAATGCTCACTCCAGGTTTCTTCAAAAACATCAAAGGATTATATTTGTAATTTTATATTAACATATTAAAATTAAAAAAAATATTTATAAATATACATATATAAAAAAAGACAGGTCCCGCTGAGTTTCTTACGCCGGCTCTCCTCAGATCAGTGGCTTTACTTTCCGAACCGGTGGTAGTAAATTTGACAATAAATAAGCAAGGGTATACTTCAACATTGAAAATAGATATTTCATTTCGTATATAGATACATTAAATTCTTTAAGGTGTATTAAGAAACAACAGACATTATTTTTCTGTCTTCAAATAGATTTCTTAAAAATCCCTTGTGACCCAAATTATAAATTGCTCGAAGTGCTCTCTTTAAAAGGACAAAGATGGTACTGACATCAGCTGCATTTCTCCAAAATAGAGTTGTATTAGTACCATAGGACATTTAACTAAAAATAAAAAGCTGAAATACGCTAAAGAATTGTGTCTATATCAGATTATTGTCTTATTTTTTACGACATAAACTGCTGTGCTAAGTCGAAGTATATGGTTCAATGTATTAATTTAATTTAGGAATGTTGGATGAAAACTGGTTAGCCTGGTAAAAATAACTTGAATTTTCACCAACTTCAATAACGAGAAAAGTGAATTTTATATTTGTGGTCTTTATGAGAGATTATTGAATAAAATGTTTGATAAAATGGTATTTAAATTAAATCATACATTAAACCATCACATCATTATATCGTTAAAAGCATAATTTATATTATCAACTTAAATTTTCACCCCTAAAATCTCAAGCGGCAGGCTTTTACCTCATACTTAACCAAAACTTTCACAAATTTGTTGAGGAATTTCTTTAAGAGGAATTCAAGTGCTCTCAATATTGACGTAATAATGCAACAGATGCCATGAACATCTTTTCTCTTCGCAAATACTTTATTTTTGGCATTGGGATAGAAGAAATACTGCCATTTTGGAATGTGAAATAAGTCACTTCACAATGTTGGTGGATGATGGTATTTTAAAGGAGTTTTTGACACGTATATTTGAAACGTGTATTTGGTTCCTTCATTTATTATTTTTTTTCTTTCGTTTACTAAATTTATCTTACATGTTATCACGTAAATAATAATAATAATTAGACTCTGCCAAATTTGTACCAAAATTTAAAATTAAAGTAAAATTAAACATTTACGGTTATATTTGCTTGTCTAAAACACTTATCTATTTTGGTTTTTCTATTTTCATTTATTTTAAATTTATAAATTTATTTTTGTATCCCATCATTAAATCGAACAAAATAATAACTGCAGACCGTATCGTTGGAGCCAATGGTTTTGTCTAGGGCAACTTTCTTCATACCTACTTATACTTTTAATAATACTGAAACCTAAACTAAACTGAATTCACTCTACTCACTTAAAACTAAACTGAACTCATTTCAGAAACATAATACGAAAGGTTACACGCGTGACAATAAAAGCAAAGTACAACACGCACCATATTTTTAATATTTGGATCCAATCGGTTGTAAACGAAACCGTCAGACAAACCCACACAGACATACGAAACAGATATAAACATAGATCTGCTAAGAATTTCGGCCTAGAGCAAAGCACACGGCCTTACAGTAAAACCCGTAGAATCAATGGTTCGTCAAAAATGTTATACAAAGTTAACTCGGGCTACTTTCGAAGTGACTTAATTACTTTTAAGTTCAAAAGTAAAAAAAATAAGCAATCTTTCTTGGGACTTATATTTAAGAAATTAGCCGTAAAACATTTTTTAACACGGTATCGTTAAGAAGATTCTACAACTGCCTACTGTCATTAATATTATTCTTGCATAAAATCTTCTCCAAATTCTCGATTATTCTGACATCATCTATCTAAATCTCACTGAGGAACTACTTGATAGGCTTGAGCGTATATCAGAATATCTGTATGATACGATCTGCGTAAATATGATCATATCTCAAATTTTCGCAGTAAGCTCAACTGGCTACCTATTCGCCTTCACCGGAATGCTCACATACTTTTCCTTCCATATAATATACTGATTGAATCTTCATATCCTTCCTACTTATGAAATTATTTTCAATTTGGATGTAACTCCCACAGTCAATCATCAAGATCCTCACAAAACTTTTGTACTAAAGATACCTAGACAAAAAACAAAATTTATAAGCATTATGGTGCAAATATAGCGGCTATGCAATGGCTTGCCTCCAGAATTAAAACGGGCCCAAAGTCAACCATTTTTTTTATAAATTAAACAAGATATTACAGAATAATCATTAAATCAATTAAAAAAACAAGGCTGGAGAATAAAATATGTGGGTTTATGTTTCAAATGTTATATATATTATTTTAACTGACTTCAAAAAAAAGGAGGTACTTAATTCGGATGTTTATATTTTTAAGTATATTCCCGCGTATCTCCACCATTTGTAAACTGATTTTATTTTTTTTTACCTGAAATGGCATACTTTCGGAATGGGTGCCGTTATGAAATTTTGCAAAAACCGTTCAGTATTTTCATTTGGAAACGTTAAAAAGTCGGTTTTGTAATTTTTTCTGTAAATGATCTAGCATAAGCCTTATTTACACATAAAATATCCAACAGAAATCGTAGAGAAATTTTAATGAAATGAAATTTAAAAAAGAGGATAAAGGCTCCTCTTTTTTCGAATTTAAAAAAGAGGATAAAGGCTCTTCTTTTCTGGCATTTAAAAAGCAACACGCTCGTGAAAATCCATAATAAAAATGTTATAGCCTCTATTAACGCGGATCTACTGTTGTTTTGCAAAAGTTAAAGTAATCCAGGGCAACGATCGGTGAAATAATTTGAAATGTTCAATTACTCATTCATTTTTCCCTTTTTGTATTTTCCGTGTATATATTTAAAAAAATTGTCTAACTTTTTTATTTTCAATAGTAAAAGGGAAAGGCTTGCTCTTTTACTATTAAAAATAAAAAAGTAAGTTGTGTTATTTGTTACTCTTACACATCTAAAATATTGGCTAGGATATATACACCTGATTTTTAAAATAAAAACAATTCAAGAGAGACAAAATAATAAGACTGTTAACCTATATCACAACGCGATCAATATAAACTGAAACATGATATCTGAGATAAAAAACAAGAAGTGACCAGAAAAGTGAGAAAAGATCTGAAAAAAAGCAGTTATAATTTTAGCGTTATTAATAAAAAAACATAAAAACATATAAAGAGTTATTCCCCGCAAACTACATAAGACACTGTATAGCCGTCATACATAGACTATAGATACGATAAATCTTACCTTACGGACGTTTTCTGCCGGCTAGAGTACCCCTCCGCAACGCCTCATAAGAAACTTCGTTCCAATAAGACTGCTAACCTGTATTACAACGCAATCTAATAGAAATCTAAATTGAAATTACCTAAAAAAAGAAGGATAGATCTAAAAAAATGCTCGAAAAACTTTTGAGTTAAAAAGCTAGTATATCTACGAGAAACTGTAATACTAATACTAAAGGCTATATTTGTTCTCTATTCTTTAAGGTTAAATTTGTGAAGACACGAATTGTACGGCCTGGGTTGCCCCAGAAATCCGTTAAACCTAGATTGCGTAAAATTTAAACCCTTAGGTTTGACTGGTAGAAAAATTCCGTTTGGCAATAAGTCCGCTATTGTACGTCACGTCGTGCAAAAAGGATAAACAAACAAATATTGATAAGAGCAAAACTGAATTGTTTTTGGTCTTACTTATACTATCTAATCCGTTTATTTTATTGATGTAATTGTTTTAACAGAATGCCGGCTAAATTCTAACAAGAATATACCAGAAATTGAAAATTATCATT
>JAOCPS010516996.1:0-11491 GCA_025505425.1 Graphium colonna
TGTAGTTACATTCGATAGTTCTTCTGTTAAAAGTTTCCATGCAATGTCAAATTCTAGATGTTTTAGATAAAAGTATTGCAAGAGGGATATTCTATAGGTATTACCGCAAGCAAAAGTTTGTGATGATATAACTGTACTATTTCCAACGTAAAAGAACTTTCTAGATAACAAACCCTATTAAATGTGGCACTACGCAGTTTTCTTATAAGATCGCTATATGTTCTTTTTTGTGGAAAGGAAGACACGAGCAGACGCTTTACTCGATGGTAAGCGATCCCGTCCTCCATAAACTCGCAACATCCGGAGAGTCGCGGGTGCATTGTCAGCCTGGAAAATTAGATGAAATAGATTTGTAGGATAGTTTAGGGTCGGATTTAAAGATTTGGAGATGATAGGAGAAGGGTAGACATGTCCATCTGACATCCCCATAAGTCATGCATACTTTTTTTTATGCCGACTTTAGAATTCAAACATTATGAAGATAATTTCGTGTAATTAGGAACTGTACAGGCGAATGCTTTATATTTTAATGCCGTTTCCACATTGTATTCCTTTGTGTTAACTTATTTAGTATATGTGTACTTATTGCTAGGGGCCTAGAACATTTACCACCCGAATGAAAATCACCAGAACGTTCTTATTTTTTTTCTTATCTTTTTCTTAATCTTTAAATAATATTGAGCTGCCTTTATAATATATGAAAGATACTCCCAACTTTCGACTATAGTTTATCAAATTCCCAGTATTTCTTTTTAATTTGAAGATACTGGCCTGAAACAACTTGGTAAATCTTATGAAAACTAAATGCTTTAGTTGTTTATATTAATTTTCTTTGAGCGAACAACAATCTGAGACGGACTTGAACTGGTTCGAAGAATAGAGTGTATCGATATATCTAACCCAGGACGCGTCTAGAACTAATACTATGAAAACTTTTTAAACTTTCTGCAATTTGGTTCTTTACTCATTTCCAAGTGTATTTTTATCGATATCTTAGTAATGATTTGTTCCTTGTATAAAGTTTTATATGCTATTCCTCCATTGTTTTTATTTGGAAGATTGAGTTTAGTAAAATCCAAATCGACGTTCGTGTTTTTATTTGTTTTTTCATTATTCATATTTTTTTTAATTTGTCATTCCCTAGCCGTGAATAGATAACAGTCAACTACAACAACAACATAAATGTTTTTGAATCGTATGAATTAAAATAGAATAACATATTCAATAATTACAATATATTCAATACAAACTATTTTCGAATTATTAAACGTTAACTAGGCTTTGAGTTCAGACTTTTAATCTTTGTTGGCGTCGACGAAAACAATAAGTACGCCAATTTGAAGTCATTACTTGAGTCAGTAGATATCTGCCATATATTTTTTATTAAAATGTATACGGCTTAGAATGATACAAGAAAGTTGTGACAAGGAGGAAACAAAGTTTACATAACTAAAATGCTTTAAAGTTACATGCACTAAGTTAGCTTCAGAGATTCAGTGCTGTCCAAGTTACTGATATAATATTGCATACTGCTTCTCCCTCTCCTTAATTTTTTCTACAGTTCTTACTGTAGAAATAATTAAGGACTCCAACAAACTTACCCACAATACTTCTTCTTTTAAACTTAATAACCTGTCTGGTTTCTCTATGCCATTAATTTGATTCATTTTTATGGAAAAGATGACAAATGAGCAGACGGTTCACCTGAAGTTAAGTGATCACGTCGCCCATGGACACACACAACATCCAATAAGAAATTGGAAAAAACAAGTTTAGTGGATAGGACTGGTCGGGAATATATTAAGGGTTAAGAAAGTTGAGAAAAGAGTGGGAAAAGAAGAGGGAAGCAATGGTCATCCGGCTACCCAGAAAGTCATGCGTACTTTATTTTTTGCCGACTTTGTGCAGGTCGGTGGTACTTCCCCGGAAGAACATGACCGTATATGTGCAGCAAAAGCTGTGAAATGATGTAATGCTCTACCACCTATGACCATTGTATTTAGTTTGTAAAATATTACAATGTTTTATGGCTCCCCTGATAAAATTACTGAAAAAGATTTAGCTGGTTTGCGAACTAAAGTTGGCAATTGGCAATTTAATATGGCATTTGTTACCACAAGAAGACCTTATAACTTTACAATTAACCTTATATCTGTACAATTTATATGGTGTTTGAGGCAACGAGAATCCAATGTTGCCACTCGGCTGCAACCGCAAGTGCCGCAAATGTCATTGAAGGTATTAAACATCAAGCACATCGTTAGTTAGAAATTTATGACTCTTGTTTTTGAAAAACCGTTCTTCAATAACTACGACGTATAGTTAATAGGATTTAACAACCACAGAAGATTTAAAAAAAAGATCATACGTTCAGGATTGTGTCTAATCAAATATGAGACTGGTGACAAAGTTTTCACAAAGGGTAACATTAATTTATTAAGTAACTAAATAACGTATTTTATCAATGAAATTGTCCCAAGTTTGTGTATTTGTACGAAGAGAAATAAATTGATGTTGAAAACGATATCTTCCTGAAAAACTGACAACACCAATATATGGACACGGAATTTGAATAGCCCTTGGCCATCACGTCACGGAATACCGCGGAAGGTTGTTGGGTTATCTCCTCGGTTACTAGTGTCACAAGGCGTCCCCGTAATTTTTTTTTCGCGTCGGGGATTTTTTTTTATCTTCCACACTTTGTCTCAGCATATCTCCGCCTGACACAGTTATGAAACAAAAGTCTTTTTATTCGTCACACTGCCTTACTCAAAGGATAATGCCCAAACCAAGAATTCTCTTGCATCAAGATCAAAATTATATAGTGTTTATTTTAATTTTTTTTAAGACTTTTGCCTTTATGGATTTGATTTTAAGCGTGGAATTTAATTTAAAATATAAAAGTATGAATTTTGCTTTACCTACACGTTTGCGCAATCTGCCATAGTGATGTGGAATGCAACAAAAGCTATTTTCTACGAATCATTTTTTCGAATTTATCAAATACCTCCGAACCCCGGGATTTTTGTACGAAATAACTTCTAATTAATATAACAAGTCTAGTCTCCAAAAAAATATGTTTGAACTTGATACAACTTGGTACGGTTCGCCATGTAAAAATAGGCATTGTCCTTTAAAACTTGCCGAAGTTGTAAGTTAATGGAACAAAACGACAACTCTAATTCAATCGTGTTCGTTGCTATGACCAAATTTGACTCGATGGCCGGGAGAGGAGCCAAGAAGTACCAGGGGACCAGGAGTTGGCCGTGGGTAAGTTGGGGGAAATGCGGACTAGGTGTAATAGGGGATAATGGTGCGGGATGTGGGGTGCCTCATTGCGTTGTGAATGAGCGACGAACGCCCCCCCTCCCCCCGTAGTCGCGGGCTGCGCGCGCATAAATACGTCCGCGCCACCGGCGTGCTTCAGTCAATTTCGGAGTGCCGTCCAGGCACCCGTCTCGTCTCCGTACAGCTGTTATCCACGCAACGCAAGAGCGCGCGACTTTGAACCGCCAAACACAAGGTACTGTACCATCATCGCTCGCTCGTAATTCTGACGGTGCACCCAACACACGGCACTGCGAATTTACAGCAGAAGCGAGTGCATCATGCTCGCGTTGTCCATGCCCGGCGAAGTTTCTTTACGTGCCCTCCTTACTTACGAGTCTTAAGAATCGCGTATTTACGTGTTCCCAGCAGCCCTTACACCACGCGTGCGATCCTAAGTGTCGGTAGAACAGTTTCAAAAACTATAATATGCTTACTATCTTTTAAAAAAATTACTTGGTCAACTTAGCTAGTTCGTGAAAAAGTTTTACGACCATACTAGTTTACTTTTTGCAATAACGCCCGTTGTCTTTTCCTAGTGCTGTATTTACTATTTAATTTATTAATATTAAGTAAGTGTGTATTCGTGTATAGTTAATAATTAGTTTGTTTATGTTTTAGCAATTTTAGTTTTCTAAACGCTTCTTTTAGTGAATGTACAAAACTTTCTGAATAAACCAAACGAAAAATATTAAATTCCACGTCATTTTAAACGGATCAGTTTGTTTCTTGCTTTTAATTAGACGTTTGTAACGTGTAAATAACCCGATCTAGTAAGGCTACATCGTGCGATTGGCAAGTTTTCGCGGTGGAAAATTTCGCTCGTATAAAAGACCCGAAACGAAAACCGTCCACGAATAGTTCGCGTTTGAGTCAAATTGCCGTCTTGGCAGTGATTAGCTCACCGCTTTCAATCGAATTAACACCGAAAGTGCAGTAGTGTAACTTACTCATATATAAAATTAAAAAGTTATTAAAATCTATGCCATGTTCGATTTTAAGTTTCGAATGCTGTCAAATTCGTTAAAAAATCAGCCTTTTTAAAGACTTGGCTGTATGGGTAAAATCTTTTGCGTACGGCATAAACCGAAAAAAAAAACTGTCGTTCCTTTTTTAAAATTAGTATATTTAACATGCATTTTCAAGTAAATGCCACCTTCTGCATATAAGTACGAGTTCTAGTGTATAAGGTAAATGTTCTTACCAGACCGGTTTAAGTACGTAACTACTTACTTGCTTATTATAATTCTTATGCGCAATTATTTCTTCGTGTGCCTAGTTATTAAAAATAACAACCATTTAGGCACCACCTAAAGTATCTGTATTTTTATTTGTACACCTAAACATAAAGAATTTTTATTCAAACAAATATTTTGAAATAGTTTAGTGTTTAAAAAATTAAACAGGGACAAGAGAACTTTCGTATTTTTACTAGCCATTAATTTAGTTTTTTTTTTTAAATATAGTACAGTATGTAGTCACATGCGGAAATAGATGTGAACCTATCTACATATCTGAAATACTGGAAACAACTTCTTACCACATATACCGTCTTATTACAACATATATACCGTAGAATACGACATATGCACCGCACCCACCCATTTAGGTAATATCCTACTATGTAAAGTATATAGTAGAGATCTGAAACTTCCTTAAAAACAACTTAATCGTATCTAAAATCAGACTTCACCGTCGTTACATTGTAGAAACATCCGCATTATGACATTTGGTATCTCCAGATAGTAGTTACTAACTAATCATTATCAATTCTATAAATACAAACTGATAACCGATGAAAATGCGGCTTAGCGTATCATAAATATAGACGAAGGGGAAGATAAGGAAAAAAATATAAAGAAAGTGTTAAATTGAGTTAAAAAAAATGTATATTAAAGTTGTTTAAAGCAAAGAATATATTCATTACATTTTATTAAAATATAATCTTTCGTTAAATTAAATTTAAAAAAAAAACAAACACCTTCAGCATTTCTATTCAGGATATAATAAGAAAAAAAAGTAAAATGTGAGATTGAATAAATTCGCTCCGATGCCCTTTGTGTTCATATTAGATTAATAAATAAAATTTTAAATTATTCAGGTTAACATAAACGGAAATCCTGATCTATTATTGTTTTATATGTTACAGTAGAGGTCGTGGACGGAAAATAACTCTACGGAAAATCCCTTTTGATCGCGTGCTAATGCTACTAAATATAGAAACGCTCCACTTGTTCCCGTAATCATGAAAACTAAATTAAGCCGAGAAGCTATAACTGTTTTACAACTCACTAACATGTGAAATATATACTAAGCATGGGCCATTTCAGTGATTTTTCACTTGTTATCGGTTATTTAGCGTTCTCTTTGTATGCAACGATAACGTTATTTAACCGATAGCATGTGAAAAAACAGTGAAACGGCCCATGTCTAATATATACACGGCGTAGTCTAGAAGCCATAGAAACGTAAAGTAAATTTACTCTATTACCATCAAAGCTGTAGATGATAAATAAAAAAAAATCGCTTAACAAAACTCCTTAAGAAGTCCAAATTTTCGAATACATGAAATATTATGAAAATTAATTGTCGCGATTATTATCCGACTTCAAAAAAGAAGGAAGGTTTTCAATGCGACATTTTATATATTTTTATGTGAGTTCGCGCATATCTTCGTCAGTTGTGAACCGATTTTTAAAATAGCTTTTTTTTTGTTTGATAGATGATTTTGAATATTCCTTCAAAATGGTCGCACAACTTTTTTTTAAAACCGAATCAGTTTGTTTTAAATAACAGAAAAGATATGTTTTGAAAGTGAACTTTCAAGTGTAGGTTTTTGTAATTTTCTGTGAAAATAAACTCGTTGCAGTTTATAGTAATCGAAGATTCCCTTGTTTACCTTTGAACACAGCTTTGACTGGAATCGATTAATACCTATAGTGCAAAATGTATGAACGTACAGTACATCTGAATACCAAACTACATTCAGATTCTTCCAACTTTTCCGTTGTGACCGAGCGAATGTGCATATGTCGGACTTGTCGGACGGCGGTGCACACAAAATGTGCATTCGTACAAACAAAGAAAGGTCGAAGACTTCGGGTGGGCAAAACTACGCTCAGGGTCGGACGTTCCCGGAGCGCGTTGCGCGCAAAAAATGCCGCCGACTCATCGATGCGTTCTCTTTGCAATAAAAAAAAATAACTTTCATAAAAGCAAATCGGTCACAGGCAAAACGAACAATGCCCAAAAGTGGATAAAAGTTATTTATAGTAATTATTTTCATAATTTCTTACGACAATACGCTTCTAGGATTTGATTTTTAAACAGAGAATTTAATTTAAAGTATAAAAGTATCAATTTTACTTCACCTATATGACGTTTGCACTATCTGTCAAAGAAATGTAGAATGCAATAGAAGCTTTTTGCATTTTGAATAAATTTTTCGATTTTATAAAATATCTCCAAATCCCGGAAAAAAATATTTACGAAAAAATCTTATACAGTAGTTAATATATAAGTATAGTTTCCAAAAAAAAAATCTTTGAACTTGATGCAACTTGGTACGGATTGACATATAAAATTGGGCATTGTCCTTTTACTCTTTGCGTCAAACACAGGCTAATTAAAAAAACGTAGTCATCACATAGTTATGTGTACATTTGACATAATATACTATGCTATTCAACAAAGAATGTGCACTGCACTGACATCGAGTTGTCAAAGATCTGTAAAAAAATTCTATATTTTCTATTTGACAGCTATGATGCCGCAATTAGCGAGGGGTCATGCACATTCTGTGTTGAGCGGCACTATATGTCAGCTGTCACCGAATTCGGTTGTAGATGCTATCGAAATCGAAATGAAAGTTTTTTTTTAATATATTGGAAGTGTAACACTGGCCTTTTCTTGAAAATGGAATAAATTTGTCACGCAGCCACCCTTGGGCGTCGTTTTTCCCGTGTTAACTACTTATTTACAGTCCAACGTAAATATTCAAATTCGCGTCCACAGTTAAGGAAGCCTAAAAACTTATTTAGCCATAAATATTGATTAGAATAATATTATATAGAACAACATAAATTGAAACAAACGAGCAAATAATACATTACAGCACATACATTTTCTAAGATCAGAACAAACGCAAAAAAAGTACCGGCAATATGAAAAATAATTCGAATAGAGACAACTAGGCTAAAATAAACAGGCTCAAAGTAAACTTTTTATAAAAATTCGAACCTTTCCGCTTTGTCTTTTGAGTTATTCTGTTATTAAAATCCTTAGAGATTTCCAACACAACAACATTAATAAATACACGCATAAAGGAATAAAAGAGAAACATCCTTTTTTATATTTCATCTAAATAGCGATTTAACACTAAAATAAAATTTGGCATATTTTTCCATTATCAAAATATTTTGGTTACTTTAATCATATGTTTCCTTTAAAACACAACAAATACAAATTATACTAATGTCATTCATCACAAAGTTTTCAATAACAAATCGATAGTTAATTTGCTAGACATTAGTTGTTTGAGTAAGGATATGCGCAGTTTAATTTATCAGTATTTTACAATAATAGCGGTATTATTACGTTTGCATGTCTATTGTTGTTTGCCGCGATATCGTATTGTAAACAATAATTATTATTCGAATAATATGTCGATAAGCCTTCACAATAGAAGGGACACACTACAGAATACAGACGACGTTTATGATCTGTGGTAAATGTCACCCTTGGATATTCCCTCCTAAATTTATTTTTTCTTTACCGCGTTTCGAATGGCCATAGATATGCAAATTTCAGCCTATATTTTTATCAATGTTCTTTATTATGCATAATACTCGAATACAACTTAAGTTATATAAAGATATATCATATGATTAGAATATTACAATTTATTCTGTAATGCGAAAATACGTTTCTTTTCAAAGAGAATCATCTCGGAACACCGTTTATTAGCCTTGTGACCTGCCCTCTATGTTTAATTCAATGTAATCGCGTGTTTAAAGGTTAAAAACCGTATTGGATTCCTTCTGACCCGGTTAGCCGTTTTAACATAGAAGTTAAATTGTCGATCAAGAGTTCGCGCTAGATATTTTTTTTGTTATTAACAATTACGATAATTTTGCATACATTAATAAATCTTATATATTTTCCAAAAATAATGATGAAACTTGTATGCTCGAATATTTTCAAAATTAAAGGACTTAGTCCATACATAGATTTATTACTTTGAAATAGGAAAACGTTAACTTTTATTGCAGCACGAATATTTTACTATTTTTTAAAACTCAATGCTTATGCACCGAATTATTAAAAAAAACACTTAAGAGTGTCGGCCCGTTACGTGACATTATTTATACTTAATAATATGTTTAATAAAAAACATATTTTCGAATCGTTGGTGTTTTATAAGTGATGTGTGTCAACACGATAGATACGTCCTCTAATCTGAATGTAATTATCTCTAGTGGTTTTATGACAATCGTAAAATATGTGTAATTTCGAAATCGAGGTAACGCAAGCATGTTTCCAGTATACCACGAGAGTTGCGTCCAAAATTGCGACACAGACGTACTATGACGCCAAGAATCAAGTGGTAAGGAGCTATCTGGGCCTTATCCGCCGTATCGTTGCCTTATCGATCTTCAATGGGTCAAGCGCGAAGCGTCGACGGTGACGCAACCAAGCTGGTCGACCCCCGCATTGTTTGGGATGACGAACCCAACAGATATCGACCAAATAAATATTCCTCTGCCATTAAAGATTCACTTATCGCCTGTTTGTTTACACAATTCACTTGGCAACCGCTTTATTTGACGTCAGTATTTTTAATCATATCGCGACATTAGACCATATATGTTTTGCATTAGCTTCGGTATCTAGTCTAGTTGTAACCGGGTCTTATTTGTTTCTATACTAGTGCCAGGCGACGGCTTTTAACGGCAGAAAAAGTCATCCATTAACCTCTTTGCTGTACTCTGATGAAGGATTTATTAAGTTTTTACACACAAAGTTAGCACTATTTTAAAAATCTAACGGAGATTCAAACCAAATATGTCATTCTTAGAATATGTCTTGAATAGCTATGTTGTTTATATTATATCCTATACTTTTTTATTTTTTTATTGAAATATTAGCAGATAATTTGTAACTTATTTGCTTTAACTACTATTTATTTACTTTACTTTTACTATATTATTTACTTTAACTGTTTTACTTATGCTAGGACATTGTTCAAGACGAAATCGATTTATTCCTTAACTAGAACTGACTAGGGATGTTTTATTGTTAGGAGTATTTAACACAAATATGGTATGAAATACTTATACACATACACAAAGCATTTATTTAATAGTATTTAGTGATGAACTGACAGTAACTACTTCATTATCTTACTAATTAGTCAGCATAGTGAAAAGCCCGTAAAGCCCTAATCTAACTAGGAAACGATCGAACAAAGTCGGTTTTTCCATTGAGATTTGAACCTGGTTGGTTCTACCGGATCGATGCTCTATACCATTACGCTGCCACAGTATTCCAGACAGTCCCTGCCCTGAAATATTAATTACCAATGTCCGAGTTAGCCGAGGCCGTGCTATTTCTGACGCCTTTTACATTCTTTATTATATTTGAGACGAACGTAGATATCAATTAATTGAGGTAAATAGATTTAAATCATATAACAATATTTTCTTTCTTCAGTTCCCTTCTATGTAAATTTTAACTGTACAAGGAATCTCCGACAGCCCAATTTTTTTGCGAAAGAAAAAGAAAATGCCTTACGGGGTTTATAAGTACCAATATTCTTTAAATTTACATTTTTTTTTATTTCACTTCAATTTTAATCGTCTCTTTAAAATATGTTGGTGTTGTGATTGAATTCACATTAGTGAAAAATATGTTCATTATTTTCCTTTGCAGTTGAATAAGGGGGGTTGCCAGGCAGCAACGATTATTGATTTTATTTTGTTGCTAGCACCTGCTTTGTATAACGGTTTAAGGGCCTGTGTGGAAAGGATTTATTATAAAAAATAAATATGTATAGCTAAAGTTATTAAGTAACAATTAAATGTTGTTCACGATGTGTAAAAGTCGTAGTTTGACATATTTAGTTAATAAAGCAAAAAAGATAAGTAAACAATCATATATAACGTTTTACTAACAAGTTTGTTCGATATTTTTCGTTGAAATATTAATTTAATATGTAGATATACGTCGTTACTGTATCGCAGTCGAATCCATTTAAAGGCGGCATGTGACGTTGTTTACAAATATCACGCATCAAAATCGATCGGATTTCAATTCCCATGTCAGTGTTTCCTTCACTTACCGAATACATTGCGCGAATTAAGCAGTAAACAATCTAAACCTAACAGTTATACACAGTTGTTTCTCCCATGACTTCGTAAACTCAAGTGAAAGCCATATTATAATAATTATAAGTAAACAAATCTAATGTAACAGATAAAATCAATACAAAACTCATATATAAATATAAAAATTATCATAAAGTTGGTTCTGAGACTTACGCGAATATTAGACATTTTAAACAAAAAAATATAACGCGATATAATCCGTAAAATTGTTTAATTTATACAAAATATTATAATATACAAAAATATTTACGGTAAAATAAATATTCCACGTTTGTTTTATTTAAATAAATTTAAAAAAAAAATGCTTTTGCGCATGTACGTAATGGCTGTATGTCTAGTCGGCCTTTGCCTATTGTTTGTTTTGCTTGTATACAGCGCTTATCCTCCATTAACCAATCATGCACCAGTGTAATTCGCAATGCAAATTGCATGCCTGTTCGGTTGGAGACCTTCAATTGCCTCAATAATGCACCGAGCGTCCCTACGTACTGCAATTATTACGAGTACGCGCAAACAAAGCTTCAATCGTCTTTCACTAATCCCACTTAAATGTTCATGATCGCTTGTTTATGGAGAACGCAATAAAAATACATGACTATAAAGAATTATCATTTCGACGGACGTTTACGGTTTTAACAATTCATTATTTGCAATGTTAGGTCGCATAACAGCTCCTACGCTTGTTCGCGCCAAATTTGTTTTTTTTTTCTCGAAACGGCGACTCTGCCAGGCACACGTCATAGGTAATGCTGCCTTTGTCTCATTTTAATTTTGTGTTG
>JAOCPS010517107.1:0-11489 GCA_025505425.1 Graphium colonna
TACTCAAAATATTGTAAAATATTTTACAGTTTAAGGAACCATTAATTTAGAAAGCTATCAACTAAGAGACGTTTCAGTATTAGGCCCGTAGACAAATTGCGTTCTTTGCCCGTAAACAAATTCTGAGAGCCTGTAAGAACCAATATTACAAATTTTAGCAATTAAATATTTAGATGAATTTTTAGAAGTTTTCGGTATCAGGTGTCAGGTAAGACACGCGGATATCAATTAAAAAAGTGTATGTGCCGTTTAGTTACGGCAGTTTTTTATGTTGTGGTATTTTTAATACACCCAAAAAATGTCTACG
This sequence comes from Graphium colonna, assembly GCA_025505425.1. Classification (NCBI taxonomy): domain Eukaryota; kingdom Metazoa; phylum Arthropoda; class Insecta; order Lepidoptera; family Papilionidae; genus Graphium; species Graphium colonna. Next base: position 308 of record JAOCPS010517107.1, read on the forward strand.
CCAATATTGATATGTTGAAAATGATAAATTTTAAGTGTATTCTACTTGCTGTTTTTACTAGCTTATTGTCCTTGTAGCTCATTTTAAGTGGTTCAATCTTTTATATCAGCTCATCTAGCTTGTCTAGTAAAGGTTCACCAAATTAAATACAGCAGTTTTTTTATTGTAAAGTAGTCCCATAGACCGAATTTCGATCACGGTAGCCAACCCACTCAATGATCAGGCACAGGACCGATTTTCACATGTACATCCAACGAATGAATCATCCTTCTTTGCAAGCAATCGGGTGATTAGGCCGCATTGCCCTAATCTAATCAAGAAATAATATTTTACACACGGGATTCGAACACAGGACCTCCGGTTTACACGGTAAGAGTCCATACCACTAGGCTTCAGAGGCGGTTAATTAAAGGATTCCTTATAATGCTCACACTGGGTTATCCAGGTAGTTGGATCCGTACAGGTTGTAAAAGCGTTTGGCGGCATAGGGGAAGGGTTGGTCGATTTCATCTATATTCCTCTTTCCAACGAAGCTGTCCAGTTCCGACCTGATAACAGAAATTAAAAAAAAATTGTAACTCGAGATGAGAGTCCTAAATAAGTTAGTTTATTTTTAAAAGTGAAGCGCATAATCTCAGAATCGGAAGAGAAAATTGTATTCGTGTAACAAAACATGTTATACAAAGTTCTCTTCGTCTCTTATTAATTTATGATTTTCGTCCGTTAATTAGTGGCTTTCGAAATCTAGTCAAAGTGCAAAATACGAGCTCATCGGGTGGAAAATTCATTTTGGCTTATAATCATAACTCACGTTTCTGAAAATGCAATCCTTGTTAAAGCTTTACCACAGACTGGAAACGTTCCTTTGAATTGTTTGACGGGAGTCAGCGTTACTGTTCATTTTCCGTTGAATCTAATTAATAGCAGTGTATAATAATAAATAGCATGTATTTCACACGATGCTTTTCAGATTTCACCTTTCAATCTTTTATTTTGCCATTTTCATGTAGGAAACTGCGATAAAATGGATTTAACATTTTGGGAATTAGTCAGTGATGCTTATAATATTTTCCTACAAAATATTGTTACGTTTTATAGGTTTTGTGTATTTTAAAGTTGGCTAAATTTTAATATACATTGTCGTATATTTACCTATCAATTTCGTCGAAGTTGCGCTTGGGGTAATCATCACGGTAGTACTCAATGCTGGGCCACATCTGACGCCTGCCGCTGCCATATATACCATTATAGTTAAAAAAAAAACAATATCTTCAATGATTTTTTTTATGAAAACTGAAAACTTCATAAAAACAATAATGGCCTGGATTGCATTACAAATACAATCTGAGTATATATTCGTAATGTAGCATCTGATAGAAAATGCAAAAATACGTCTTAGAAAATTTTCTGACATGGACATTTTTTAATTAGTTATTTATATGAAAAAAAAGGTTGTTATGGAAATTTCTTTTTGAGGACTAATTAATATCAAAAGGTTGCCCCTTTGCTAACACACAGCGTGTAATGTAAGCAATTTAATTTTCTGAATTCACTTATAAATATAAATTATAATGTGTAACAAAATTGTCAAAATTCAAATTGCAATTTCTTTATTCAAAATCGAAGTTAGAACACTTGGTTGGAACAATAATAGTCAAGAATAATACCACTGGTTCGAACTTCGGAAAGAAAGACTGACCAGAGAAGCGGCGTAAGAAACTCACTGGGACTGTTTTTTTCTTCAAAAAGCATGTAATGAGCGAACAGTTCATTGGCGTGTTTTTATATTTCACCGGGGCGTGTTATCATTACAGTCATCATTAATATTACGAATACCCTTTAATACAAACGTTCTTGGACAATTTTTTTAAATTTATTAGCAGATAAATTTTGAACGTTTTCTGGGATTTTATTGTAAAGGCGTATACCCATCCCATATAACATTTGCTTATTTTTCTAAGTCTATATATAGAAAGAATAAACTTATATTTGTTCCTTGTATTACTTATGTCTATGAACGTACGAAGCGTTCAGAATAATGATAACAAACATTGGCTTATTCACATTGTAACTTTTGAAATACTGCTAAATATATTTTCGTACAAAAAAAAGAAACTAAGACTTCATAACTTTGTTCAAAAAACATTTAAGCCATTTCTATTGAAAACTCTTTGTATTTTTTAAAGTTATTTTTAAAAGTAAGAGAAAGTAAAGTAAACAAAACTTGTCCTGAGATTGCAAAGAGACAATAAGCGTATCTATTCATAACATTTCACACCATTTTACCTATTTAAGTAATATATATTTGTAGTATAAACAAATATCATTAGGATTCTTGTATAAAAAAATATGAGAGCACTCTCATTAATTAAACTCACATCTCAGTTAGTTATATATTAAAACTATATGAATTTTAATGTATTATGTATCATTTAACGAATGGAAAATTTTATAAGAAATGTATTCAAAAAACTCGTACCCAATGAAGTCGTATCGTCGACCAGAGAGCAATGGAAGGAAGCCGGTATGTCTTGACTCGCGCACCTCGCGTACCAGGTTGCCACCGCCCAGGGGATCCAAGTTACGTGTTTTGTGACCTGTTTCATGGCGGTACACGCATGACATCAAAATTATTCCGTTTAATTATAGAACAATACATTAGTTTTGACTCACAATTCTTACCTGTTTTGTAAAAGTTGGACTTCATTCCATATACTATAAATTTAAAAAATTTTAAAAAATATACAACGATTTAAATGTACGATTGAAATGAAGGGATATAAGGTTCAATAAAACACCAACTGAGACTTCATAATTGCAAGATTTGGCTATTTTAAAATTTTTATCATAAACTCCGAAATATAAAACAAAACAAAATATGTATCACATTCAACACGCCCCTTATATATTGATTAGTAAACAGATGAAAATTGTATTAGTGTAACAAAACATTTTAACCAAAGTTCTCGTCGTCTAGGGCATTCAAAGATCTGACAAAATTGTCACCCCCAAGGGGGTCCAAGTTCCGAACGAAATTTCCACCGCCGAGCGAGTCTAAATTTCTCTTCACAAGATTCGGTCCACCGATCTGATCTAGGTTCCTTTTGATAAAGTTGCTACCGCCGATTTGGTCGAGGTTCTTTTTGATGAAGTTACTGCCGCCGATTTGATCTAGGTTCTTTTTTATGAAATTACTCCCGCCAAGCGAATCGAGGTTCCTTACAAAATTTCCTCCGCCGAGGGAGTCCAAGTTGCGTACAAAGTTGCTACCCCCGAGAGGGTCTACGAAGCGTGCGAACACATTTCTCTCCTCAGCATCACGTCCCAGTATAGTTGATCCACCAATACCATTCAAATTCCTCCCAAGACCGTGTCCGATTATCGAATCGCTTGCTCTGTCGAAATCATCCGCTATTGGTTGGCGATAACTGTTTACCTCGCGTCCTATCAAGGTGCTACCTCCCAAGCCACCATTGATATTCCTCCCAATTAATGTGCTGCCACCGATACCGTTAATATTCCTGTCACCATTTCTCCTTTCGTTATTTATTAGGAATCTCATAAAATGTTCGAATTCTCTTTGCCTGTAATCTGTAAAAACAATTATTATTTTAGAATATCACCAACAAAATAGAAAAATAAGCAAATTTAATACAAAGTTGACTCACCAAATGTGTACAGGATTCGTACAGTGCACAGGTAATGTGTACATATCATCGTGCGAAGACAAACATTGTGTGAAGTGCGCTTCCATCACCATAAGTAAGTGAACAATATACATTAATTAAATATATATAGTGCAGCCACCATAACACTACCGGGGAGTAACGTAATCGGTGATCAGAGAAGTGCAAAATAATTGAGTGTTTATACAAAGTGTTATAAAATTGTTATAAAATTAAAGGTTTAGTAAAAATTTGACAATTTGGAAAGGTGAGACGGTGTTAGTGTTGAATATGGATAGAAGGGTTTGTGCTTTAGGTAGTTGTGTCATAAACATTCCCAGGTGCTAAGGTGTCGTATTAACGTGAGGTGTGATTGAATACTTACCATTGGCATCATAACGGTCTGAGCTATGGTCACCTACGCTCCCATCTTGTTCCTATAAACAAAATCACATTATATTTCCCAAATACTACTTTAGTTAGTTAGGTAGCTTCCATAGTTTAGTAGTAATTAATTTGTAAACTGGAGGTTGTGGGTTAGAATACCGTGGGGGAACGACGACTTTATGTTTGTGTTTCTTGGTTGATTAAGGACAATGCGAGCTGATCATCCGATTGCCGGGCATCTACAAAGTCGGTCCCGGTTGTCAAGAACACCTTTGGCAGTCGTTAAAAGATGTCAGTGCCTTCAAATAACCTGACAACTGATCTATCCCTCGAATACAACTTATCCCTTTGGGTTGCGGAGGTCAGATGCCAGTCGATCTGTGTAAAAACTGATATTCAGGTAATATTTGGTTGGATTAGCTGAACCCAAATAATTTGGGAATAAGCCTAGGAGGAAGGAAGATATATTTCTATTTACAGCCTTATTCAACAAGCGGTAAACTAATCCAATGTTATCGTACAATTATGTCACGTAATAGTGTCTTGAATCCAGTTGTCTTGGACAAGAGAATTGTTCTCAGTTAGATATACAGTCTACCAATTTACGTTTGCCGTTTACTTCAGTGCTGTACAACGCCTCCACAAGATACTGATGAAAGACAAATACGTCTCATTTGCAAGCGTAAATCCAATACCACTATCACAACTGTGTGATTTAAAAATTCAGTGACTGTAATGAAAAGTTAAGAATACCCGTAACTCAACAACAATTTAAGATTTGTACAATGAACCGTAATGTAAGAGATTATTTATGTATTTACTAATTTTTATTGTTTCACCATTAAATAAGAGTAAAAAAGGGTGGACTTAATTCGTTAAGTCATTTTTTCCCAGTGAACCCTGGGTGTGAAGACAATTTGAGAACAAACCAAGACCATGCCTGAAAATTACTACTCTGAAAAAAAATCGGTTGTAAACCAACGAAAATACAATACAACAACTGTTAGCCATTGATTAATTCAAACCAATTGTGTGCAAAATATTTTCACAGCAATGTCAAAAGGTTCTTATTTTGCTATTCGCAGCAAAGCTCTGTAAAGCCTCTTTACTTTGTTCCACAGTTTTGTTATCATTCATTGTTCAGTGAAAAATTCATTTAGGTTCGCTGTGATTAAACGTTTGATTGGAAGCTTAAGTACTTAATGTATTCGACCACATCATAACGAAGAGATGATTTCTAAGGAAATTAAATAACATTCTGTCAAGCTTTCTCTGAGTAAATAACAAATGTTTACATTAATTGTAAAAAAATAACGATCAACAAGTTTATATCTTTTAAACATGATATAGTAATGGATTTTTTTGTCGTTTTCTCCTTCAAACCAAGAATAAATAGGAGCGAGAAACAGGAAACAAATTAAATATTTTTCTCGATAAGACGATAAGACTACAATCTTCTTTAAAAAATCAAATTTAATTTTATAAAAAATCAATTTTTTAAGTTAATATTCTTACCCTATGAGGGTCAGCATTGCAGCAAACCAGCACGGCTGCTACGGCAACAACCACCACTCTCCCGGCTCTCATCATTGCACTATATATTGAAAATAATATAAGTTTAATGTGAAAAATAATTTACAAAATCGGTTCATAAATGACGGAGTTTTAATGTAAAAAGCATAAAAATTACAAAAATAATCATGTTGAATACCTCTTTCTTTTGGTGTCGATATAAAACAACGTAATTATGATATCTGGATGAATGTAACTACATATTCCTTATCATAAAAATCTAATTTTAAATGTACATTATTTTAGTTTAAATTTGCATCAAAAACACCAAAACCGTTAGAAATATCATAAATATTTTCAATATTATTAACAATATCAAACGTTCAGTTGGATAATTATGACTATGGCTACTATATATGACTCTTGAGTTGTTAAAATGTTGCTTTTAGATATGCAATAAAATTTCGTGGCCATACAAAAGTTGCAATGTAAAACGATCCTAAGAATAAATTAGCCATCATAAAATTCGCGTATCGTCAAATACAACTGCAACGTATCATATTATGAATAAAAAAAAATAAGGCATTCTATCGGCGTTTGTGACCAAATGAAATTTAATACATTTAAAATTTCATGACCATCATAAAAAGTTATGGCCTGTTGTCACGTTAGATAGCAGCCTCTCATTAAAATGCCCTCACGAACTTCATTTCACACCGAATTAATAATTAATGTGCTTTATGTCAGGTCGTCTATTGTGTGGTAGCTGCCTACTTGATATTCCTTTTCCGCGCCCGTTCCTCCTGATTAGATATACTGCGGAGTAACATAATTACCTATCGATCTTTGCAACAGCTATATTTAATAATATCCGATATTGCGTCGACTATACCGCTGAATATCAAAGACAATACTATGAAAATCTACTAGTTTAAATCCTTAGTTGTTTTTATAAAAGTACATATAATTTTCTCCAAAAAATAGTTTAATTCTTTCTTTAAAAAAAAAATAGTTTTTGAAGAAGCATAAACATTTTCTTATATAATTTTAGGACAAAAATATGTATATTTGTACGCTGTACTTCTTTGATTTTTATTTAATTAAATTTTTTGTGATAATTAAAGTAAAACACAAATAGTACTCGTTGCATTTTTAATATAAAATTCGTAATCTAAAGTCTGAACGTTTGATTTATGTTAAGAACAGTTTGTGGGTTTATAAATTTGTTAGCGCTTTAGTTTAAAATATGATTTTTGTAGTGAATCATACCAGCCTTTTATTCAAAGCTGAAGATAAATAACATTGAGGCAGACTATAAAAGACAGATGAACAAGAGACTGCTCTCTAATTTTTGAGTGGCATTTTTTATTTAGTCCAAGAATGCGGGAGTACTTCATTTATAATTCTCTCGAATTTTCTTATGCTTATTGTTACCTTGTAAATACCTGTACACTGCTGCTGACAGGTAGCATTGAAAAGAAAAGTCATATCTCCCATTTACGCCTCGAGTATTGAGTTCTTTTCATTTCAAAGACAAAACGTCTTAATAATTAGTTGCGGGTAGATGGGATCGTCGGTTATTGACAAGGCCGATGATTGTTCCAAAAACGGTATTATTGTTATTTATAAGAGTTCTTTATCGGCTTATTAAATAAAATAACTAAATTAAAAAATAAAAGTCTGAACACTTACTGTTCCGTTGTTTATAATGAAATATTAATATATTTTTTATTTATTAGCTTATGATTACAAAAAGGCAAACTTAAAGCATTTATTTGCATTTGGGCATTCTCTTCCAGTCAACCCTGGGCGTGGATTCTACCACGATAGATATCGTGATAGAATCAATAATAATGTTATGTAAAATGACCTTAAGATATTCTAAAATAAAACATTGTATATTACAAATAAATATAATATACCGATATATAAAGAAATATTATATTTATTTATTAATATATTTACACAAATATATACATATGCACACATGCACACACACAATTCCATAATATGTATATTGTTATGTAATATAAAGTATAGTTTAATATAAAACTTTATCAAAAATAAGGACATATAGAATTATTTTAAGGGCAAAATGTGAGACCGATACATATTTTTCCCTTTAGCTATTAACTTTTTCATATAATTTATACAGAATGTCCCCTTGATACTCATAAATAAATATTGGTTTTTCAATTGGCAGAGATATCACAGCAAGATATATTTGAATAAATCTAGCACCTCTGCAACTTCTCTGGCCACTTTTATTTTTTAAATTAAAATAATATGTACTAAATATAATTAAGTACAATCTAGTGTAAAATAAAATATTATATCCTTCAAAGTTGGATTATGTCAAGTAAGTTATTGCTATACTACAACAGGAATTGTCCTGTTTCTTTTTTTTGTACCTTTTTTTTAGCATGTCATTCCATTCAAAATCGCACGCGTTTGAAAAAAATCCAATAAAACCTTCGTACACCATTTATCAAAGCTCAGACTCAAAGAAATGTTACACGTGCAAGGGAGTAATAAGCATTTGATTGCCAGCAATTTTTATCGTCTAAATATGTCGCGTCATTATCAATCGTCATATATAACGTTATTGCTGCTATTTTTAGATTTTCAATAAGTAATCTGAAAAGGGTCGTCATAAATTTAAATTCGAATGATATGCAGTGCTACGTCGTTCGTAGCTTCAAATTCGTAGCACCTTTTACTTCTACTTATTCTATTTGTTATTACTATTTTTTTTTCTACACTAAATCGTAACTGTATTGTGTAAAGCTTTATAATGGTATCCTAAACCCATGGTAGGTGTAAGCTTCCACGAGATGACAATTAATATTACCCATGTGGACATACGTGTATTAACTGAGTAGGGATGTTATTGAAAACAGTAATTTCGACAGTTTTCGACTGTTATTTAAATATTCAATTTTAAGCACCATTCCGTGTACATGGTATAGTTTCGTCATTCTGTGTCGTTTTATGATATCTTTATGAGAGCTTACTACGGTAACACTTTAACCGTAATAGTTACTGTACCAGACTATCATTAAATATTCTTTTCATGACGATACCAGTTTTATATATTCTATCTAAATTGCATTTTACTTTTTGTTATTTTATATTATTAAAATAATATCGCAGTAATATGGTCTAGAATAATTTAGGTAGTTTTTATTACGTGGATAAACACATTTTATAAAACTAAAAGGAACACATGCTCTGACAAATTTAACTATGTTCCCAAATTTGCTTATGTTAGTCTTGATATTTAAAAATATAAAGCATTATTTAATGGACTGTATATTAAACGGAAAGATATAAAACATTAGGAGTTATTTATTTGACTGAGATCTTGTTTGCGTTTAAATAATTTACAGACACCATCGATGTCACAGAAATAAGTTCCGAATTTAAGTCGTAAATACTATAGAATAATTACATATAACTCAAAGTTTTTAAATCTTTCTCCTAATAAATATTTTATCAAATGTTACCAGAAGGTTAGTTTTAAACTCGAGGTATTTTTTACGTAACTGCCAATTCAAATTTTATTTTTCTCTGTCATAAAATATTTAAAAGCTGGGATGGTTAACTTGGATATAATCATATAAAGTGTCCGTGCCATAAATACGAAAAAAGTGATGAAAGAAAAGAAAAAAGACTATTACTTAAAACCTTATGATTGATTTACCGCTATGAATTAGGCCTAGATGTAAATAAGCTATATTATATTAGGTTTATTAAACATCTTATTAATCAAATCTATAAAATGTATTAACTCACTTCAACTTAAATTTATTAATTTGACATTGTTTTAAAAAGTGGACTTAATTAAAGAACTAATTTGAGTTGTTGCTCTCTATCCTTTTACAACAAATTAAAAATAATATTTGAAGAATAACTACACTTGGGCAGGAATGGTTGTGAAAAAAAATAACAATACTTTCGGAAATATAAACAGAGAACATAAATAAAGTAGGTATTTTTCACGCTCGAGCGTACAACTTTCAACTAACCACTGGAGGTTTGAATATTAAACTAACCTGTTGATACGTAGCACTTTCTATTATAATTTTAAGAGTCGTAAAAACCTGAGAAACTTTGTAGAAAGTTATTTAAATATTTACCGTACACTACTACTGAAAATATTAATTGTAGAAAAAACTTTAAGATTTTATTGGAATAAAAAAAAAATATTTTTTTAATATAAACCTGTCGATGATCTAAAAACTGGCAGTAAAGAGAAAAAACAAAGTCGAAAGTGGAATGATGCAGCTTACCTGTTCTGTAGCTGGGGGTTAGGCGGTTATAGCGACGGTGGTTGTGGTCCGTTGTGCCGTCGTAGCGTCCGCGCGGGCTTATATATCCGAGCGTTGGGCGGGCGGCGCCGCCCTGCGCCTTGTTATCTCTCCGTGCATCCCCCGCTCCAATGCAAATACACTATTGTCCACTACTAATTTAACTTTTTATATATACACGTGTAAATAATAGCATGGATAAATATATTTATATAATCATAAATGAAACTAAGATAAATTTACAAAATTATGTTTTTATATATGTCGTAGCTGTCTTCGGAAAAAAGTACTATATCAATATGATGCAAAAACTTTATACGATATATAGACGTTATTTTTAATTATTTACGGACAATGCATTGCTCATAGCAACCGTTCGTTAGATAAAGTGAAGCAGGAAGATAATAATGTCAAAAATTAATTATTTCAGACACCAATATAATATGGTTATTATATTTTACGAATTCACTTTTGTCAAGTATTAAATTGCATAAATATAATATAATTGTTTCAATTTAATATAATTCATTGGTTTATTGTAGAGATAGGATGAAGGTACTTGTAATTACGAAAGTTTGTGAGGTTAGACGTTTGCTAATAATTCAAGAAAAGTATATATTGAACATAAATAGAAAAATAATATTATGACCGAATTAGTGAATGTATCAAATTAACATATGGTTTTCTGTTTTTAATTTATTGTGCAAACGCATGATGACATATTGAATGACTTTGTTAAATTTATTATTAGTTTGTCCAATCGTCCTATGCAACCAATTTGCTAATAAAATAGAATTATATTTTTGATTGGAAGGTATCGATACACAAATCATCAAGCATTGGAAATAATCTGAGTTTTATACTTGTCAAAATGGGGAAGTCGCCCCATATGAAATTATTATGTTAAGATACCTGTCTTCCTCTGTTCGAAATGAGGTTCTCGTTTCGTTTACATACGAGTATATCTGCGAAAACTCGTCGGAGTAAGCTGTTACACTTAAAATTTAGTCCATCTGAATTCGTTCTATTGAAAGAATATAGGTGTTAATGTTTGTCCAGAACTGCATGGGTCAATTCCATTTATAATGAATAAAAGTATTTTATTTCAGCTGAATTTCGAATGTTACAACTAATCCGATGGTAAGATGCCTTCTTTAATTTGAATTGTAGACATAGTGTGGAAAGAATGAGAGGAAGAAATAAAAATATTACAAAGACAAATTTTATGGCATTTTTTTTTTTTTTTTTTTTTATGGAAAGGAAAACAAACGAGCAGACGGTTCACCTGATGGTAAGTGATCCCGTCGC
>JAOCPS010517218.1:0-11488 GCA_025505425.1 Graphium colonna
CAATTAAAAAGATTTTAACATGACAGGAACAGTGGAAATATTCCATTCTTAAAACTTTCAGTGCAGCCTATGTACTATATCTAGATGAAACTGGACAGCACGAACATTTAAATATCTATCCTCCCAATGTTACAAAAATCTTCAGCAAGGAGGGAAAATTGACACATATTTCTAGTTCATTTTTTTTTGGTGTTGTGGTATGTATTAGGTTAAAACGCCATCCAATCTTTATCAGCAAACACTACATCATAGTTCTATTATCGTAATGGAATCTAAGTTTTACTGAATACATTTAATACTAGCCAAACATTTAATAGGTGTGACCTAGTCCAATTATTGTATCTTTCAAATACAATTATTTAGAATTTCTGCAAACGGTTGTGAATTTGATTGATTCTTGTACTTTTTTTGTTAATTCATCTTGATAGATGGAGGACACTTACATTTTTGAAATAAAGTATCCCCATTTGTTAAAAGCATAAATACTAGAGTAAAAAAAAGCTTTTTATTTTCCTGGGACTAACTTACTTACTTTAACTTTCGTTTCTTAAATCAAAAGTTAAATTACAAGACGACATCAAAAATAAAACAAACAATTTTACCAACACCTCTTCAACAATACGAGTAGTTTAATGTTCCGAAATAAAATTTATTAACCGCGTCTGATATTACAATTTTATTTTTATAGTTATTTACTATCCGTTATTATAATGGAGAGTAATATTAACTACAGTGACTACTGTTTATATTACCTTAAATGGATGTATTAATGTCCTTTACAGATGGTAGAGCGTTACATCTTTTTACAGCTTTTGCTGCACATCTACGGCTGTGATCATCAGGGATAGTATCATCGCCCTTTATAAGGTTGGCGTAAAATAAAGTATGCATGACTTTTGGGGATGCTGGATGGCCATATCTTACCTATTATTTTTCCAGTTCTTTCCCCTCCAAACCTTTAATCCCGACCCTATCCTTTCCAATAAGCCTATTCTATCCAATTTCTCAATTTGAAAACGCACACGTGACTGCGGATATTGCGTGTGTCTATGCAACGGGACTGCTTACCATCAGGTGCTCGTTTGTCGTCCTTTCAATAAAAAAAGGTTAAACAAATTTATAATTAAGTGTTCGCACGCGTAAATGCAAGGAATATTTTTGGCAGATATATACATAAAGAGCAGAGCATTTGGCAGCTATATACATAATAAAACAAACTTTACGGTTTTTTTGGGCACATTAATACTATTTGTGTCAGAAGTAATTTAACTATTAATTGCATTATTTATTACTTTTACCCATTTTTAAATTCATGCTTAGAAGCTACAGAAATTCAGTTTTTAACAAAGTATTGTAAAATTGACAAAATGGCTAAAAAAGAAAAAAATAAGCAATATCCCGTTTAATTTTGGTGAAACTCTATAAAACCTGCCTAATTTACCACAAGGATAAGGCACTTTATTGAGTACTAAAAGTTTAGTGCCGGTGTGGTTAGGCCGCCTCCCAATTACTGTTCAATTATGGGTTTGTTATATAAAAAGAATGGCAAATGGTTCAAATTTGCCATGAACAATTTTGATTTAAATATCTTTCACAAAATTAGAATCTTTACTCCGGCGTACTTTTATCGCTATACAGCGAAATCCGTAACATGAATATGTATATATAGTAGTTTACGCACTGATAAGCCTATAAAGGTCTGAACACTTTGATTCTGAACTCAGATTAGTTTGTAATACATTATCAAAATGATGCATATATTTATAAATGTCTGGTTCACAAATCTTAGGAATACATTCTCCAACGTGTGTGTCGAAATTTTGATTTATCGTGAATAATGCACTTGCATGTAGTTTTTTGTAATGTAAAAATTAAAATCATTATTCTAAATTAAATAACTTTACTTATGTTTTGAGGCTTATTTTTAAATTTTATCACCCATCATTTCGAACCGTTTATAGCGTTCATGGTCACGCGTAAGTATCGAATGTTTAATGTCCTGGTAACGATCGTCAATCCTGCACATTGTCAGCTTGAATATTAATTTTAGTCTGACCCATCCCCACCCATTTACCCTTGGTTGGAACCGGAGTTCTTTTGCGAGGATTTTTTTCTCAACAATGCTGGAGCCCTTTCTTAGTATATTTACAAACGGCAGATTTATTTTGCCTATTATTTATTTATATCAGCTAGTTGTTCTTTCAGCCTGATTTTACAGTTCTCTTTGATTAGCTTACTTGCGAGAGATCACATTTTAAATTAAACTTGTACACTCCTTGATCTTGTAGAGAGATATTGCACTTGACAGGTGGTAAAAATTGACTTTTTTTCTTTAGCGGCTTATTAGATGTTTTAATAGAGGCTCGCATCAATATGTAGTCAATCTATCTATAGCTAGCATATGATAAGAGAGCAAGTGCTCGTTCTACTGGGGCTGGCTTTACTCAGTCCCTGTTACGTTAGCGCGGTGATGGGTGCTTATTGTCGTGCATGACTTACTTGACATGCTGTAGTTTAGCGGCTAGATGTTGCTAGTCACAGATCCCATGTGCTCCGCCATTTAAATAACGCTTTTTATTGGTTACTTTCCTATGCACAGCGCGGCCTAATGTGTTATTGGTATTGCATCCCACTAAAACATCTAGAGAAGCTAACTCCTTGAGTTACAAGCCTCTAATTCCAGAGTAAACTTAATTTTTGGATGTATGGAATAAAGGTATTCAAAAAATTCGTAAAATTTTGTATGTGTCATACATAAAATTGTGAATGTACTACATAAAGCTTGGAAAATTTAGGATGTTTAGTAGTTGTACCAAATTTCTTCTTTTCGTCGAATGAGAGATACCCGTAGCTAAACCATTCATATGTAAGTAAATAAGAAAAAAAATATTTCTTTTCTAAAGCAATGTTTAAGAAGCAATACTTGTTACTAAGGCATGTTAGTCTCATATAATCTTTCTAGTTACACATGATCATGATATACAATCTTCTATAGGAAGTTGTGCGGGTATAGATATTTTATCTCAAAATTACAATAATAGTATTCTTTAGGGTGAGCTTTTGTGTGTCCCTTTAATTGTGTAAAAAATTTAAAATGTCTTATAGTCGCAGAAGTCTCAGAAACAATTCAAAAATTATTGTGACTAAACGACGAAATAACGTGCGGATATTAACAATATTCACCATATTAGTAATAGTATCAAAAATAGTTAAAAACAATAGTATTAACTTGTAAAGAAATAAAAATAAAAATATTGCGCCCTAGAAGTAGTTGTTGGAAAATAAACCGATAAATTTAATTTCATTAATTCATAGTAACCATCATAGTTGTTGAAGTTTACAAACACTTTAAGATAAGTTATTCACACTTTTATTTATTAATTATTTTACCTTTCATTTTTTTATGTATAAACTAGTTTATCTATAAGAAAATACTCACGTTTATACTATAAGAAAATACGCACGAATTGTGAAATGTCAAAAATACTATTTGAAGCAAATAGTGCCAAGTAAACCAACACTTAAAAAAATAACAATAGATGCATTCATAGTAACCCATAAAAATTAATTGTCTATCGATTGAATAATCAAACACTAGGAAGATATGGTTTAAAAAAATAAAAATCCAACAATTACGTTTTCATAAAAATTAATTCTGAAACAATAAACTTTAATGTATGATGTATAATCTGAATACTGCTCTTACCTCTGGGCTGAGGCATCCCTTTACCAGCTCTTTCCAGTTGACCGCATCCAACGATGAGCGTCTCGAAATTAGCGAAAATAGCTTAATCGAAATGTAGCATCTTTAAGCATACTATACCGCATTTACCACGAGGAGTGTTTAGAGGAATTGTTCGGATTAATACCAGCTGCACAATTCGCTTATTGTACAACGCGACAATCCAGCAAATACCATCAATACCACCTCGGTGGTTGTCGTTGTCGTCATTTTCTGCCACGCACTACACCCCTGTGGAACTAAGTGTCGCCAGCGGTATTTTCGGACTGATACGATTTAAGGACCTTCAAAAAAAAACATGTTCCTACCTTAAAGGCCGGCAACGTTCTTGTAACTTCTCCGGTATTGTGGGAGTCTATGGGAGGCGGTGATTACTTACCATCAGATGAGCCGCTTGCTCGTTTGCCTCCTTCTTTATAAACAAAAATATATGAATGCTATATGAAAGAGATGTTGCCAGAATATTATTTCTTTCACGAATCATACATCATTGAAAAAAAATACTATATGTGAACTAGTAGTCCGAAGAATCCCTAACTCAGCATCCACGGTCAGTAAGAGTACAGCCTGATCGTGGGTGCTTAGGCAGCCCTACGTATGCCCTACGAGGGTAGGGGAGAGCGGTAAGGTCTACCGCTCTCCCCGTACCGCTCTCCGCTGCTCAAAGCAAACAGTGCAAGAAAACTTTGGCACCCCGTTCCACCCTAGCCGTGAACTTTTGCATCATGAGGGGATTACATTCAAACCTAAACGCCATCCACTACCACCTTGAGACCACAAGGCCGCCCTTTTTGACTCTCCAGCAGACACCTCTTATCTCGAGTAAAAATTACAACATTCGTTAGTGCCCCGTGCAGAAGAGTATTCGTCAGTTTATGTGTGATTTTCTGTTCTCGAAGTCCAAGAATGGGCCGGAAGACCGGGCCTGTGCCACGGCGGCGATGTCTTACCTCCAGGATCTACAAAAGCGCCCTGGCTGCAAGTCGTTGGACATTGTCAAAATTTGCGAGACTCTAGTTCGTTTACCTTCGGGCTGCTTTTCCAAAAAAATTGTGGAAAATGCTGCGATGTCAACTAAACGCAGGTATCCCACAAAAATGCATACTATCTACCACACTGTTCCTTCTGCATATCAATGATTTATAAGCGGCATTCATTGTTATGAGGATGACAGTACAGTCAACCTTGTATCGGCAAATATTTTTCAGGACCGAGGTTAGTGCCGGATCAAACTTGTGACTGAAATCGAGACTTTGCTTAGCAAAACTTTGGATTGGGGTCGACTAAATTAAGTCCAATTTGACCCAGGACCCTGGAGACATAAAAATTGTGGGTTCACCACTAAAAAGGAACCCTTTGTCATATCTTATCTTTTCAAAAAACTTCCCTGGCTGCCACAATCTTACTCGGAATTGTTGCCGTCAAAATATTGATCAACGTACAATTCCGCGGTCAATTGGAAGGCTAAGTTTTTATAAAACTTTGAGTAAGTTTAGCGTAAGGAGCGATCCAGGGTTCCAGATATACAGCTGTCAAACTTTCTGAAGCTATACAAGGCGCAGGTTCGGCCACACATGGAATACTATTCTCACTTCTGTGCTTGTGCGTGTGCGTGTGTGTCTAAATATTGTCATATTTAGACACACACACAGCTTTAAAATTGTATAATGTTATATGTAACATTTCCAGTAGGCTTGACATTTAAAAGCCTTATGATATACGTAACGAAGGGCTAAAATAACTCCTTCGTCCGAAAATAATTTATAAAACTTAAGATCAACTTATGATAAAAATACCGAAATAAATCAAGTTTGGGATATTTATTACCCCTCTTTCTTTCTTAAGTCCACGTATTGTCATAATACGGTTAATGTACATTTGTACAAACTTGAGCAACAATAATTTATGTAATTTACTTTATATATTTTCATCAATCTAATAATTCTATGTGACAATGTTAGGAGTTGAATTTGATATAATATTTTCCAAAGATATACTATGTCAGTAAATATAGCGAAAGTGACATGTCCATAAAAGCATACGAAGGTGCATGACTACGTACTGTTATAAGCGGCCCTAATACTCACCTTCTCATTACCTTTCCCTTATTTTGCCCTGTCAGCTTATCTATTGTTTTATCGCTCCCATACATCCCACATTCGAGTCAGTCTAATCCTAAATCTCATCCGCGCCGGTTCATTTTCTATTCCAGTATATTTAATTTTCTTTTTTTTTAAAACCTAACTCCAAGAATCCATTTAATAGTACGAGTGAGCATACTGGTACCTAAACCACTTAAGGATAATCTCGGTTAACCGAAGTAGAAGAGAAATTAGATTTCTTTGTTGGAAAATAAAACTATATTATGATATATACCAAGTCTTTATTTGTTTTTTTTTGTTCCTGACGTTGTCAGTAGTCAGATATGGATGGCTTATGTATAAAGATGGTTATTAAGTTGATTTTATTAAAGTAAAGTTGATCAAGCGCATGATCGATATCTTAAACGCAATATATAATTCAATCTATTTAATTTTGGATTGTCTTATCACTTTTGGTCTCTTAGATTGGCTATGTACAAGATACCAGATAGGTGGTATATTTTTTCTTCAGTTTCATCTGCCCCTACACTTCACCACTATACTCGCCATACAATGTATGCAGTCGATCTCCCAATATATTTACCAACGCGACCGAAATTTGGCCAAAACAAATTTATTAACGTAAATTGAAAATACTTTTTTGCCATAAAAAATATAAGTCCAATGTTGAACTTTAGCATTAATTTTCTGTTGCTCGATGTTCTTTTGTTGATGCCCAACTTGTCATTTTCAGCTTTTAAAATCCACAACAAAGTTCTTGGCCCCTTCCCTGCCAGTACAACAAAAACAACTAGTATCGTAAGACCTCTATTTCGCTTTGTTATTTATGAAGAGAAAGCTCAATGAGAAAAGTATAGTTACTTGAAATTTTGAACTTTATTTCCTTAGCAATAGTTTTTAAAACTTGACAGTATTTTATTCAATATAACTTTGCTACGTTTCTTTCAAAGATTTCTTATTCGTTTCTTGATTTAAAAAAAAATCTTAAATCCTATTATTAGAATTTTTTTTTTAAAAAAAAGTTACCTGAATATTGAATAATGTAAATCACTTATCAACTCTAAGTAATCATAAGGTATATAACTTATATACGACGTCGTTTTCGGTTTTTCATACAAGTGATCTTTTGATTTGTTTTTGACCTTGTTCATCTTGTAAAATCATGTTATTTTATAAGTCTCATGTAGATTTATTTAAAATTGTACTAAAAACTGTACTGCAAAATGTATTGTCTAATTTGAAATACATCTATGCATACCTCTGTATGTGTCTAATGTAGAAATGTGTATTATATTATATTTTATTATTAAAAACGACGAAAACAAAAATTACAATACAAATTTCATGAAATTTGTATTGTTATTTTATGTATACTTGTTTAGGCTGCAATTTAAAGCCATGTGGCTCCCGTTTACATCGCAAGCAGTAAAACATACTCATAGCAAATTTAGTCAAGACTAAGATGCTAGGTGTTCATAAGATGTTGCGTTGTATTGCAATAAAAAATAACAAAATAATCAATTATTTGCAAAGCGATCTTCTACGTTACAAACTAAGGGCTACATACAACCCTGGATTTACACTAGGGACACTTGGGGCTAGTGCCCGAAGTGAAAAATTATATGGTGGCGGCAAAATTCGGAGCACGATGAAAAAATATTTTATAAAAAATATTGTGCCTTTTTTAATATTTATTCCATTTTTTTTTTAATTTCAAATAATACATCATTAAAATGTTCACCTTTCAGGTAGACGTTATTTCAAAGTTAATTTGTTTAATGTCAGTTTTGACAATCTTGACTGTGAAACAGAAAGCTTAGGATAGATTCGGAAACTTTATTGTGTATTCGACTATCACTTTATTGGAGATTTTCATAAATAATGCGCTAAGAAATGTTTAGCTATTTTTATTTATGAAGTAGGTATTGCGTGATGCTACAGTAGGAGTAAGACGCAATCGTAACCGCCTCCGTAGCCTACTAGTATGCGCCCTTACTTTGCAAATCGGAAGTCGTGGTTTTCGAATCCCGTTGGGGGAAAATGATGTTGTTTCTTGGTTGGGCGAGGGTAATGCAGGTTCCCGCCTTGCCGTATTGGGGAGTCTTAGTAGCCGACGGGAAATGCAAGCCACGGTGGAAGCTAAGAGGAGGCCATGGCTGGCCGGTAAGAGACGGTCAGCCGAGAGGTTTGTTCGAGGTAGACTCGTGGAGTCCGCCTCCAATGCGTGCTGGAGTATTTGCGGGGATAAGATGGATGGTAGATGCGTCTGCTTTGTCCTTTGCTTGTTCGGGCTAGGACAAGTGAGCCCTGGAACTTCAACCTCCTGTCCTCTGCAACCAAGAGCGAGTCATAGGGAAAAAGGATTGCGATAGATGACAGACAGAAAATGACTAAGGCATTTTCTGTATCCCCCGTCACATTGCGAGACTGATGCACCGCGACCGATTATTGGTGAGCGGCAGAGCCTTGCACCATATCCACTGCGGGGACTGGGGGACTGGTTGCTTATAGGCACTTGCTCTCCTGTTTCCTACGAGCTTGGAGAAGATATATTCCTTAGGAGTAGCTGCGTAGATGGATAGTGGTGTACGAAATCTTTCAACATAACCTGTCTTGTCTCCACGAGTGCTTGTATCCTTCGATTATTACTTTATGTAAAAACTGACATTCATATTATATTTGGCTAGATACAAGTCAAGGATAAAGAAAAAGAGTAATACGTAAATACCCCATCCAATGTAAATTGACCACACCACCACTTCCGACTTATGTAATACCAGAGGTGATAATAAAATATTAACGGTCTGTAAGATAAAGATAAGCTCTTCTCAGGAAAATACCTAATTCGTATCGATTTCGATCCGCTGGCTACAATTATTCCACGTGCGTGAATGGCAAAACATGTATTGGGAACCTTACAACGATGGATTGCCAATAACGAAGGTAGTGATGGTGGTATTAGTAGATAATCCGAAAATTTTACTAAACTCTTACACTAATAAATAAGGTCAAAAATTAAAAGACAGTTCGAGTCCCTTCGTATGACTAAGAAATCGAGCTAATTGGAAATACCTGCATCTTACCTTGGGCAGACTTAGGATGAGAAAAAAGTTTCATCTGCGTTGGTCTTAGAGATCATGTATAATGTTGACTTATGCTTTCTATCAATATCACCAGATAGTCTCCGTCAGAAAAGTTGATGCCAGTTTTTTTATAAGGCTGTAACACGGGTTAAAAATCAGTGTTATGAAGACGGAGGAGATATTTTTAGACTTACATTGTAACCATGAGAGTACAATACACTGACATTTCGACTTGACGAGGACTCGGTGAAGCAAGTGGACAAATTATGCTACCTAGGAAGCTCCATAACATCGAAGTGTGACCTTGTTGCCTAGATCAACACCCAAATCAGTGCAGCTTTTGGGAAGCTGTGTCCCTATGTCTTCCGCCCTCGCGACCTAATACTGCCTACCAAAATGTCTGTGTAGAAGGCAATTGTGCTGCGAAACCTCTTATATTCTATTCTATTAATGCGTGGTGTGTGTACCGTTATCATAGTCGGACCTTAAAGCGCTTTTACCTAAAACGCTTGCGAAACATACTTTACATCAGATGGTCTTACCAAGTGCAAAATACCGAAATACTGTGACGAACTAAAGTTTGTGTTCTTATGCGTCGGCTGCTTCGATAGTAAGATCACGTACCGCGTATAGTGGAGTAGACCCTCTCCTGTGCCATAGCTTATTATGCTTATGTATGTTTTACTTTGAACTCAAAGAGTGTAAATGAAATCAAGCTTTGGGATCACTCCTTAGATACAAAGAGACCTCTATGTGGAAAAATTGGACAACACAATACCCTGAAAAGCGCAGGTTGGTGCAGAACAAAGTACGCATTTTCAAGCAGTAGCAGATAGTTGACTTAGACTCAAAACGCGATGAGTTAAAAACTCACTAACATTCTAACAACGATGTGCTCATTCGCCCTTATTGCAGGCGAGGGATCACCAAAAAGATCACCAATCATTCGTTACGACTTACCATTTGAAGAAAATATAGCAAATAAATCAAAACAGAAGTAAGTCTACAAAAAAGTGACTATCACAAACTAATGAATAAATTGGTTAAAGCTAAAATTCTTGAAACGATCCATGTAGTAGACTATAATATATGATTTTACTCTGCCAACCTCTCGTAATGAATTGTTCCAGCCTAATGGAAAGCGTGAATGATTGTGTTATTGTGTAAATGTTAAACAGTGAGGAAAACGTAATCAAGGCTGGTTCATATACAAGGATGGTTTCATAGAACAATGATACGTTAGCTAACGTCGCGGCAACAAATAATGTGTAAGAATGCGGATAGCGATGTGCGAAAGAAATGTGTCAGCTAAATAAAATTTTGAGAAACGATTTTTATATAGGATGGAAGCAAATAAATGAATTTAGCTTGCTACGTTAACAAATTCTCATGTTACAATTCCATAAGCGTCGAAGTAATTTGGGATTGATAAAATATTAGTTGATACGAAGTGTTGAATTCATTAACTGGGAGAGTCTAAAGGTTTACAAAAGGGATTATTAATTGGTAGTCTATTGTTTCTATTCCATTAAAGTTATTGGCATTAATCAATGACGGCTCGGAAATTAAATGGGAAACATCTAACAACCAAAAGTCAGGATCACTTCAAGTTTTAAGGACTTCGTTAACCTCATCGATATTTAAATCGTATAAAATTATTTGGGTATATGATTAAAATATGTACGCACCTGAGGTGACATTGTGTGTTCACAATTAATGTATGTGGATTATGGCAGACCTAATATTTTATCGCATAGGTTGTATCACTTGGCGTTTTTTATAATCTA
This sequence comes from Graphium colonna, assembly GCA_025505425.1. Taxonomy (NCBI): domain Eukaryota; kingdom Metazoa; phylum Arthropoda; class Insecta; order Lepidoptera; family Papilionidae; genus Graphium; species Graphium colonna. Next base: position 10,715 of record JAOCPS010517218.1, read on the forward strand.
TTTTACAAAATTATTTTATAATTATAATTATTCCGCGGTTATGCTAAAACAATATATTAGTGATAGTAATCAATACAAAGTAAAAGCGTTTACTTAATTTTGTGAAAAGTTATTAGAGTTAATTTTTAAATATATCTTAATTTTTTTAGTTATTTTATTAAAGATTATTTTTACTTAAAAAAAACGTTAATTGTATTTTTATTTTATGCTCATTGAACAAAGTCCAAAACTATGCTATACAAAAAATATACATCTCAAAAATATGAGTAGGTATAAAGTTCGATATAGTTTAAAGGCTAAAACAGAACTCTCAGATACTATATACTGGTCGGAATTGAAAAGTTCTTTAGCAGTGGATAGTCTATTTATCGAGGCATTAGGATATACAACTTCACGATTCGACCAATAGGAGGGAGACATCAACGAAAATGTTGTAAAAACGAAAAATTTACGTCGGTGATACCGCTGAGAGCAGGTAGTGTAAGAAGAAGAAAATTATTACACATTAATTGAATTAGTTCTCCCGACAAAGAATAGTAGAATGATTTGTATATGCTGTTATCTTTATGTAATGTTACACAATATATATCATTTTCAATGTATTGAAATTATATATTATACCATTGGAAAATTTAAAAAGTTGTGCAGGTGGTAGAGCATAACATCCTTTCACAGCGTTTGCTGCACTTTTAAGGCGACGCTCGTCCGGGGAAGTACCACCGCCCTTTGTAAAGTCGGCATAAAATAAAGTATGCATGACTTTTGGGGATGCCG
>JAOCPS010517329.1:0-11487 GCA_025505425.1 Graphium colonna
TAGTTGCAAATTAATATTTACATTTATATTTTAATTTTCCATATATGATCGCACATATAAGTATAGAAAATGATTCACCAGTCACCCCATATACTAAGGTATAGTACCATGCATGTAATAACAGAAAGATCGAAAATTTCACGAATCCACAACACATCTATTTTATTTCGAAGACAGAACTGATCAGTTTTTCCGCTTGTATTTTTAACACGTCAGTTCTCGATGTAAAGCATTAATTTCTCAATTTAAACTTCATCAGTTTTCAATCAATCCGATATAAAATTCTGATAAAATCTAAAATTCGATACTTTCAAATTGTAAAATTGGCGTACAGTTAGCTATAAAATATATAATAGTATATAATTGAACAAAAACAATCATATTCTACATTTTTTTTCTTTTATTTGTAGAGAGGGATGCAAACGAGCAAGCAGCTCACTTGATGGCAAATAATCACTGCCGCCCATGGGCTCCAACACCAGAAGAGTTACAGGAGCGTTGCCGGCCTCTAAGGTAGGAATAGGCTCTCTTTTTGAAGGTCCCTTAGTCGTATCTACATCTATAGAAATAATGTTCGTTTGGCCATACCTGTTGAGCTCGTTGATGAGCGCGTCCTTGTCAGCCAGCCGGGCGCGCAGATGTTCCACCTGGACCCTGAGGGCCTCTGACCCCCATTCTCCTTCGGAACCGCGAGACCACCTGTCAAAAAGGGTTATTATTTTTTATTACATGTAAATCATTTCTCTGCTATCTTCCTTCATACTAAATTTTCTATACAGGGTGACGGATGGTGGAGTACTAATGATATTAAAGAACTATATATAAAATTAGGACATACTTTTTCGACCAAATTTTACAACAAATAAATGAAGTGTAGATATTTGGCGTGGCGCCTGATCCGGGCCGTGTACGCTAGTATGAACATAAGTTGCAACTTAATTATTAAAAATTCATTTATGTTTTGTAGGTGGTGGAGCATAAAACCCTTTCTCAGCTTTTGCTGCACTTTTACGACCGCCCGGGAAAGTACCACCGCGCTGTATAATGTCGGCATAAAATAAAGTATGCATGAATTTTTGGAGATGCCGGATAGCCATGTCTACCCTCTTCTTTTCCCACTCTTATCCCCTCCAAATCCTTAATCTCGACCAATCCAATAAAGCTTTTGTATTAAATTTCCCAGGTTGAAAATACACTCGCAACTCACCGGATGTTGCGTGTGTCCATGAACGATGGGATCACTTACCATCAGGTGACCCGTCTGCTTGTTTGCCTTCCTTTTCATTAAAAAAAATGTTTACTAACTAGTAATTTTTCACTTTATATATGATCCCCACATATATTACAGAGTACTGAAAGAGACTAAATGTGATATATAAAAAAAATCCTAGATACACCCACATCGTCTCTAAACATTGTCGCAAAATGAAAGCACAATTTTTAAATTGTGCATGTAATTGCATTAACGACATTTTGTTTGTATTTTCATCTTATAAAAAAAAGTTTATGACTTTGTAAAAGGACAAATTAATGAAACTCGAGATTTCTAACTAATAGTCAAGAAGAGTAGGTTATTTGATTATTTTTTATTTTCTTTAGAGACTGTGCATCTTAGGATTGTATATGTAGATAATAAAGGCAAATGATTTTGCCATATACTTTTCTATATCAAACTTCTCCCGGTCTGATCAATAAACTTTCCATGGCTGGATTTTAAAATTATTGAATTGCGCAAACAAAATACACCTAAACATATCGAAATATATTTGTAAGACAGCAAAAATGAGTAACACAACTACGCAAAGATACTCACTTATCCGTATTCGAGGTGTCCAGGGCTAAACTGGGCACATGTTCATGCTCGTCGCTGCTTGCAGATAGGATCTGCAAAAGCATTATTATTAAAGTTACTTCACTTTATTAACTGTTAGTATAAGTTAGTTAATTATTTTAGTTTTCAGGATAGTGTATAAGATGTGTGCATAAAAACGAATTGTTTAAATCTAAGACATTGAATAAATATGGAATAAAGAATTATAGCTAAATAAAAATAATATGCCTAAATATATTACATTAGTTATTAATCATTTTGACGATTATCTATTGTATACGATTAAGATTTGAACACTAGGCAAGAAGTTAGTTTGCTTCCAATAATTTTCTTGATGTGAACAATTAATGAAACATAACCAAGTTCTCAATCTTTGTTTAAAAAATGCTATATTATAAGTCAAAAAAGTATTGGGGGTTACTCCATATCTTTTAAGGCTGTAATAATGGTTTTTTTGAGAATCTTAGAGCATAACAACTTTTCACAGCTTTTGCTGCACTTCTACGGCCGTGCTCACCCGGGGAAGTACCACCGCCCTTTATAAAGTCGGCATAAAATAGAGTATGCATGACCTTTGGGGATGCCGGATGGCTATGTCTACCCTTTTCTTTTCCTATCTCTATCCTCTCCAAATCCATAATTCCGACCCATCCTATCCCTAATCCTCATCCTATTATTTCCGATCTCCCAAGTTGACCACGCACTCGCAAGTCTCAGGATGTTGCGTTTGTCTATGGGCGACGGGATCGCTTACCATCAGGTGAACCGTCTGCCCGTCTGTCTTCCTTTCCATAAAAAAAATCTTATTGTAACTAACAATATATGTAAATCCATTTTTTAGATATATTATTTAATTTTATTAAAAATATTTTTTGTTTGCACTTTGATATAAGGCTTACACAAAAGGTAAACATATGCATTTTGTGTCAAGCAACCGCTGGAGTAGAGATAATGCAAAACACAACTTTTGAGATAATTTCGGTATTGAGAACCCATGTTCTGTTATTTGGGTGCTATCAAGGCTCATTGGTTCAGTAAATGTAATGTATGTATGTGCATGTGTGAGTCGTTTTCAGATCGATAAAGTTATTAGAAGTATATTAAGCAAATAAAATTATTGAAAAAATGAAACCAGTCAGGAGAGATGCGTGTCGGGCACGCACATGAAAGGGTTCTCTATCTATCCGATTGTCCGTCGGATCACTTGATAAAATAAATTCATTCTAACTTTAAAGTTTCTATTAAGATATTTTAAGATTGCTTCATTTTAAGATATCTTTCCAACGATACCCCACACGATGGGGTAAGTTGAAATTTTTATTTGTTGCTTGGGGGAGTGACAAAAAGCTATTTTTACATAATTATAAAAACTAACTTTTGTATTTTCAATATACTTCTCTTCTACAATTTTAGTGATGGGTTTGGCGCAGTACGAGCTCTAGCGGATAAACGGACAGACCTGACGAAACTACAAGGGTTCCTAGTGGAGTAGGGAAGCGTAATAAGGTCGTAAGGAGGGTGGGCGGGTGTGTGCGCACCTGGTCCATGATGCGGTCGTCGAGCGCGTGCGAGTAGTGCAGCTGGTCGCGCAGCGCGCGCTCCAGCTCCGCCGTGGGCGAGCGAGCGCCCCCTCGCGCGCCCCCTCGCGCGCGGCTGCGGGCAACGCTCGCTTTAGACACCTTCTCAATTATTCATGTCACTTCATACGATTACGCATTTTCTATCACATGGACGACAATTAAGTAAACTTATTGTTTTATTTTAAGTTATGCCCGCAACACATTTTCCTTTTATTCGTCCTTTGAAACTTTATATGATATTTTCAAATATAATATAAATATGTAAAAAACATTCAGCTTACAAATTCTTTTGAAAGAAGTTTGTAAGAAAAAACTTATTTGCCCATAGTAATATTATATTACACTATCGAAGATTTTTATAATATACAAGCTACTCATTTAACTTACTTTTACGACAAATCGACAATTCAAGTACTACATAAGCAATATTATCATGTAACAAACTACAAAGTCTGCATTTACTCTCTAAATAGACTGACGGAACATCAAACATTTCTTAACAATTTGAACAAATGAAACGTACAACATCTGAATCTATCGTAGATACTCACCTCTCCACCATGTCCCTCATATCATGAAGCTCCATCTCCAATTCGTGGCAGCTTTCAGCCCTTTCTCTAATTTTCGTTCTTATTTCACTGACGTTCGATTCCTCTCGCAATCTAAAAGTAGAATATTCTAAATGTATACAAGTCGACAAGTTATAAGTTGTATTTTGATTGAATATTACGATTCTTTCATTCTCTGTAGCAAAATTAATATGACACGCAATAAATTTATATTTTAATATAAAAAATCATGTTTCCATTGTAGTAAGTAATACACAAAGTGACTGGACAGCCACCTTCAATACTTTAAGACTTTACATTTACGGATCATATATAGAAGAATAAAAATATTTTTAACAATACATACTCATTCACCACTGAGTAAACATAGACTAATTTTAGTATTTTTAAATTTTATGGCAGAACAATGTTTGCTAGATCAACTAGTAAAATATAAAATCCATTTTACCTTGCCACGACAACCTCCAGCTGTTGAGCGAGCTGCTGCTTCTCCTCCGTGAGCTGGTGAATCTCTCCCCGAAGCGCTTCCGTGTGCTGCAGCAGCTCTTTGTTAGCCGCTTCTTTGTCGTTTGCTTGCTTCGCAGCCTCTGCAACGCTGTTCCGTAATTCAGTCACGTCCAGTTTCGCTTTTGCTAATTCGAAGGCCTGTATGGAATTAAATGATATTAGTAGTTGACAATCGTTGAGCCAACTTTATTTAAAAAAAAATTAGATACATAATCAACGACTGAAAAACATTTGCGGCACAATATCAAATTCTGCATAGGAAAGTTTCAATCATATTATTTTCCGCGTTGGATATTTCTTTTTAAAAACAACCTTACACCCTGCACGTAAGATTGAATTTGCTACATGAACATTCAATGTTTACATACATATATTATTGAGAAGCATGTGAAGACCTACTTTTAAATGATAAAACGGATAATATAAATATTTGTAAAAAAAATCAATGAATTGTCACATAGTCATTCGCTTATATGCTGTGATGTTTTTTTCTTTGAAATTGAATGTACAGCAGTATTTTTTTTTTTCAAACAAAGAAAAAAAATATAACTCTACATTAACTTGATTTTAAATCTCGTAAATAGCAAGCAAAATTTTAACAAAATTAGCAGTGAACAGAGGACAAAGTGCACTGCTGTTCAAATGATCAATGCATGTAACATTTTGGATTCTTGGCACTGGTACAAAAACTCGTCTCGAATCAAAACGGATGTAAAATCGTCATATAATAAACGTTACTGCACTGAAGACATTAATAACGAATCTATTTTCGCATAGCATGTCTTGAGCGAAATCCCAATCAATAATTATCAACAAATCCTTTTTAATAATAAATTAATAAATAAACAATCATCTTCGACGACTTTTGGAGCGAAGTTCCTTATGGGGCGTTGCGGAGGGGTACCCTAGCCGGCAAAAAACGTCCGTAACGTAAGATTTTTATGTATAGTCTGTGTGATGGCTATAGTATCTAATGTGTAGTCTAAGGGTGTCTGTTTTTCTTTATTTAATATTAATTATTGAGTTACTATTACTATTATATCTTATTCTTGTAAATAGCTGTTTCTTTGTATATTATTATTATATATTTTGTTTGTGCTTTTTTTAAGCGCTTACGTTAAGTAATAATCGCAATAGATTTTGACTGTCGAAAACTAGACCAGATTTTATCTAGAGAACCGGCAAGAAACTATGCGGTTCTCGGTAACCTTTAAGATTATTTTTGGGAGAACGTTTTGGACTAAGTGATTCATTATCTTAAACGTACAACACGTTTTTAAGTTTCGATCTTTTGATACATTTACCTTTGAGACATTTACCTTTTGATTTTTATGATATATTATGAGCACTCCAAAATAAATACAGTGAACTCTCTATATAAGGAACCTCTCTTTTGCAAACTTAAACTGAATTTGTTTATTCTACACAGCTTAGGTATTAACAAATAAATAAAAACATTTTCCAGACAGTAACTATTCCCAATAAGAAACTTTTTTTTATTAAAATAGGTTCAAATGAGTAGCTTGTATGCAGCGTTCAGTGTTCTAGAATTAATGAAATTCACCTTATCGTTAAGTTCCCTGCGGTTGAAGTCAAGCTCGTGGCGCAACGCTGCAAGTCTTGGCGGAGTGGCGTTGATTTGTGCGCGTAAACTCTCCACCTCACTCTCTTTCTCTCTCATTCTCTCTTTCAGATTCTCCATCTCCTCTAACTTCGCTGTCAATTCGGCATTAGCAGTATTCAACCGCTCTAATTCGTTCTCGCTGTTCTGCAGCCGTAGTGACTCGTTTTCTTTCTCTTTCTCCACTTTACTCATACTCAACTTTAGTTCTCTATTATGATTATCGAGTTGTCTATTCTCACTAGTGAGTCTTTCCATGTCGCGATTTAGATTTGTTACCGTATCCTGCATCTGATAGAGTTCGGTGGACTTCTGCCGTAAAGCTTCCTTCAGATTCTCTAATTCTTCACTCTTGTCGTTGAGCGTCCTTTGCAAATCGTCCAATCTGTCTAAATGTTGGTTTAAACTGTCAATTTGTTGATTCTTTTCTGAAACCAGCTGCTCTAACTTCTCTAGCTCTTTAATCTTATCCCTCATGTGATGGTTGTCTGTTTCGTGTTTTTGTAACGCCTCGTTCCTGCTTTGCAGCTCATCAATCCTTACTTCTAGTTCGTTCAACTTATTTGTTAGGTTGCGTTTCTCTTTAGCTAGTTCTAATATCATGTTTTCCCTTCTTAGTATGTCTTCTTTGAGCAAATGCAAATCTTTGGATTTGTCGCTGACTTCTTGGGTGAGTTCCGCCAGTCTCTGTTCTAAAAGTTTTTTGTTTGAAGAGAAATTTTCCAGCTGATTCTCATAGAATTTTTTATCATTCTCCATAGTTGCCATCGTATTTTCTAGAAGGCCTTTTAGTTCTTCCACTTCCTCTTTCAACGCCGGAAACTCACACAGTTGCTCCTCGGCATTCTTGAGCTCAGATTTACAACTGTCAAGTTCGCTTCTATATCTCTTCACCTCATTTTTCAACTGGATTAATATGTCGTGGAAATTTTCCTGTTTCAACTCCAACATAACACCCAACTCCCTAAGAGACGCCATGTCCTCTTCTCGGGTCTTTTCCATTGCTTCTAATGAGAAATTTATCTTTTTCGGTTCGACGCTCACATCTTTCGTGTCATTTGCATTCCTATTGGGATACATAGAACAATTGTCCTGTATACGCTGCTGGCTTTCTTTTTCTTCTGGGTGACTCCTCTCACCGAAGACTGTAGTCTCGTTGACGTTTCTCTTGTATTGTTCTCTGTTTTGGGTCGACGTTAAATGTAGAGGCAGGGAGCCAGCGCGTGGGGATAGTTCTATAGTTTCGTGCTGTTCCAAGTTCAAGGAGCTCATGTGGTGTTGCGGATTTGGGGGTAGCGTCGCATTTGGGCTTTTCTCGCGGACGTTAAATGCGGGGCTGATGTTATGCGCAATAAGCTCGGCGCGACGCATCTGCTGGTCTTGCTCGTCGAACTCTGATATCGAGACGACGTCGCTGAGTGTTCTCGCTGATGCCTTCCCTTCGGGCTGCTCGCTCCGTTGGTAGGGCTCCTCTTCTTCCAGTTTTAGAGCTGTCAACAAAAGGGATTGTTTAGGGCAATACATGTACAGAACCATGTAAATATAAAAATCAAGGAGATATAATAACAGAATAATTTAAGTAGATTTATCATCAAATTATTCTAATAACATTTACAGAATAAAATTTGTAAGATTTAGTTTTCGTAATGAATGTAATAAAGTTGTGCTAAATAAGGTACGAGACCAGTTTGCAAACACAATTTATCACTCTATAAACATCTGAATATAATTAGATCCCAACTATCAAAAATAAAAAATTGGTCAGTTTAATTAAAAAGAGATAGTGATGGAGATCTGCGTTTGTCTGTTGAGCTGAAAGGGAAACCTCACTAACTAGATATACTTTATTTTACAATGCTTTTGTGTGCAAGGTGGTAGTATCTCTTTCGTTAAGCAGGTGTGTAAACGTAACAAAAAAATAATAACATACGGTCGTACATCAAAAATATTAACGTTTTTACTCAACTTATTTTATTCTATGAATAAATAAATAGTAATAATAATAATAGCAATATCTTCCAGGTAACCTTTGGATGGACTAAAATAAAACTTAAATTTAATGTTGGGAGTTACATTATGCAATAAAATAAAAGAGAAGAAAGTAAAAAAATAAAGCAATAATATTATTTAAAAAATGCCTAAAACGCTTTTCGCAAATACATAAATATATATAATGTCATTACACATATTTACATAGATATTAATGTACCTATACACATAAATATTAATATACATACATAAGAGCACTAGAGAGTTAAGTAAGGACCTCTTAACTAATTTATTAAAAATTGGTAGAGATTGAGCCCGTCTTAATTTTAGTGGCAAACCAGTTTGATCAGATTTGCTCATAAACTTTGTTTTGTGTCCCGGTATCTATAGTAGCAAATTCTATATTTATCAAACAGAGCCGTCCTATATTTTGAAAACAGAAGTCGATTACCACGCTACCGTGGTAAGAATTAGTCAGGCCTATAAACGTGGCGCTCCGGCCAGACGGACTAACGGCGGCTACGGTTAGGTCTTGGACGCCGTCCAAACAGATGCAGAAAATTCTAAGATTACATCTATGATGACGGCATTCGGGTGAAAACTGATTTAAACAATATGCCTTGGATAAATAAAAGAACGTAATAATCGTTTAGGAAAAAAAATAAATATCCTTGAATTGATACACGAGCTTCAAATGGATGAATGATTCATTTAACTACATGATTTGGTGGGTAAACAGCTTTCATTATTTTGATTAAAACAGATTTCCTCATTTTATGTAGGTTTATTTTGAACATTCACATGTGTCGTTTGAAATACCTTGGTTGGCATGGCTACGGATGGGGTGTTTATCTTACCAATGTCCCTTGTTATCCGGGACAGAAATTAGTTTTCGTCCGATAAACCTAAGCTATTTTTCCTTATTAAATGCCATATATGGCCACATGTTGTTCTCTATGTGAAGGACAATGCTTGAAAGCGGTATCAAGTCTCATGCATAAGGATCAAAATTATATAGTAATTATTTTTAATTTTTTTTACGACACTACGCTTAATGGGTTCGATTGTTGAAGAGGGAGTTTAATTTTATGATTAAAAGTATGAAATTTGCGTAAATTACATGATGTTTACACAATCTGTAATAGAAATGTAGAATGCAATAGCAAACTATTTTAGATGAATTGATTTTCCCACTTTATTAAAACTAGAAACCTTGGTTTTCTTTACGAGAAGGACTTCTGTAAGAGTTAAAATTATAAGTCTAGTCTCCAAAAAAAAAGTTTTAGAACTTGGTGCAACTTGGTATGCCATATAAAAATGGGCATTGTCCTTTTGGTCAGTGCCAATTTCCATGCAATCCCTATCCGAACAATTTTAGCAAAAAGGAGTTCAAAGTTTTGGTTTCACGTATTATGATAATTTCCCGTATTATTGTTCATAGACACCCACAACAACTTAAAAATTGCATGTGTGTTGCCAGTCTTCGGTGTGTAATAGAAAGGTTAAGAGATTTTGCAGGTGGCAAAGCATGATATCTTTTCTCAGCTTTTGCTGCACTTCTACGGCCGTGCTCGCCCGGGGAAATACCATCACCCTTTTATAAAGTCGGCATAAAATGAAGTATGCATGACTTTTGGGTATGCCGGATGCTTGTCTACCTATCTATTTTCCCACTCCTTTTCCCTCCAAATCCTTATTCCCGACTCATCCTACCCAATAAACCTATTCTATCCAATGATAATCCTGGGTTGACAACGCACTCGCGATTCTCTGAATGTTGCGTACGTCTATGGACGACAGGATCGCTTACCATGAGGTGAACCGTATGCTCGTTTGCCTTCCTTACCATAAAAAAAGAGATATAAAAAGTATTTCAAATTACACATAGTGTCAAAATAGTCGAGAGCAATTGAGCTCGTACAGAAATTTGCATTGAGGCAATAAAAGTGACTTTATTGTTGTGTGCTTGAACTAAATTAACATACGGCATTATCCTATTAAGGTGGTTGAGTGGGCGAGCCATTGGACTTTGAAGTCTAAGTTAATAAAAGCGTTCATAACTCAACGTCAATTTAAGATATTATACATATTTACTTATACGCAAATTTAAAACATGGTTGTTAAGTCCTTAAAACGATTTCAAAAGTTATTTACTAAAAGCACATTTGAACGCATTGATTTACGCGTTTAAGTGTCAAAATTCTGTAACATACTTAGGGTGACTGGTGAGTGACTTTCAAGAAGTTATATGTGGGGATCACATATGAAGAATAAAAATATTATTACAATTAAATATTCATTTATCACTGAGTAAACATATCTAAGTTAAATCATTAATTACGTAATTCGTACTCATCTCAGTGAACACGATGTGCCCGGAGTGAGACGGAAAGCGGAGGGGAGGTTGACGGCCTCGCACACAGCCGCCACACTTCATTTTTGGCTTTAAATAATGTTTCTTTTTATAGCGTTATTTTTTTTGGAATCCACGTCTGAAATCCCGTTTTTTTAGCATTGATGGTTACGTACTGACCTAATTTTTTTACGTTTCAAATTCACTTCTCAGTCCTGATTACCATAAGATTTATGTTAGATTGGACAACACAGTAACTTATTGTATCTTAAGCAATTTACTGATGTGTTTAAATCTCTATTTAATCTTATTTATAATGGGATCCCAAGGTCGTGGTAGGACCCAATCATCGTCTTTGTCATGTCATCCGAAAACTTAGATCGAGATAAATAACTTTTAAAACGTAATAAAAAAAGAAACCTACATCAACGATTTGTCGTGTTGGCAGCCTGTTTATTAGTGAGTCATGCAAATATAGCCGTAAAACGTAACTCACCCATGAGCTCCCTCAGCTGGCGATCCCTTTGCGCCAAGGCCTCCCTCAGGGAGCGGTTCTGGTTGTCGAGGGCCTCCAGGCGCCCCTTGGCCGCCTCCAGCTCTGACGCCAACTCCTCTTCCCCTGCACGCTCCTCGCATGCTGTTATTATTAACGTTCATTTATAATCTAAGTTTATAAATTACTATCTTTAAGTTTTGATTCAAGTTTACTATCGCACTGGGATGACCTATAATAACAGTTGCATGAGGATGTATCTATAAGTGAATATATAAAATAAAATAGTAATGTTCTATCTTCTATCTATACAAATATCGAAGGCACAAGACACATATACATTCTCTGTTCTATTTCAAGGATGTAAAGCATAACACCTTTTCGCAGCTTTTGCTGCACATCTAAGGGCACGCTCGCCACGAGAAGTACAACAACCCTTTATAAAATCGGCACGAAATAAAGTATGCATAAGTTTTGGGGGATGACCATATCTACCCTTTTCTTTTCCCAATCCTTTCCTTTCCAAATCTTTAATCCCGACCCC
>JAOCPS010517440.1:0-11487 GCA_025505425.1 Graphium colonna
CATTTTTTTTTTTAGACTAGACTTATTATTTTATCTCTTACAGAAGTTCTTGTCTTAAAAAAATACCGAGTTTCGGAGATATTTGATAAAATGGGAAAAAGCGATTCATCAAAAATCATTTCTATTGCATTCTACATCTCTATGACACATTGTGTAAACGTCATGTAGGTAAAACAAAATTCATACTTTTATACTTTAAATTAAATTCCCTCGTTAAAAATCGAATCCATGAACTGTGATGTCCTAAGAAATTATGAAAATAATTGCTATGTAACTTGTAATCTTGAAGAGAATTTTTGATACCACATTTGGGCATTGTCCTTTATTATTATTATTTTTTGGGGGATAAAGATTTTTCTCGTCTGGCTGGGACGTATTAACATAAATAATAAACTTATTTGATATACATAATAGGATACATGATATAAATAATATAATATATATTGATAAATTCTATATAAAAAATAAAATTAGTTATTATTATGTTCGTAAATTGCATTACCATAATAAATGCGTCATGCATTCACTGCAGGAATAAAATATGCTCTCCTGTACCCAGTAAAGTCCAGAACAGTGGAATATATTCAGCGTATTTACGGGATAGTGGTCATCCCTGGAGTGTGAGCGTCTAGCGGCCATGCGTCTTGTCTTTGCCGCCCCGAATGCAACCTGTCATGTCGTACGTGGACTTTGTATCTTGATACTTTTATGCAATAATTATTTTATACAGGATGATTAAAGGAGAGCACTAGATACTCGATTGTCGTCTTATTTATGTAGTAAAATTAGCGACATATTTTTCGCTCAAATTTTCCAACAAATAAATTAGTGCAGCTACTATACGCTCGCCATAGTTCGTCGACCCCCTTCCCGGCCTTCCCTTCTCTCCGCCGCACCGTATCCGCTAGGATGAACATGCATTACGTCATTATATATTTAACTTTCTATAATGTTAACTCATCCATCTATAACGTCCTCGAATATTGAAAGTGACACTATGATTAGGAAGGGAAAGGAGTGAGAAAAGAAGAGGGTAGAAATGGACAATGGGCAAAAGAATCCGTCAACCACAAAGCTATGCATACCTTATTTTACCCTGGCTCTGTGAGCCGTGGCAGCTCAGTGTCCAATCGCTCGCCTATAATCCTGTTTGCTCGAGGTGAACCTGAGTCCGATGATTTTCTAATTGCAATTTAAAGCCCTGATTTTCCACATGCTCTGCGGTAGTGAAAAATATCGCGAGGAAACCTGCATATCTATGAAATAAATTTTTTGTTTTAAAAAAAAAGAGGAGAGAAATGAGCAATGATCAAACAAAATCCGTCAATCACAAAAGCTATGCATAATTTATTTTGCCCTTGCTTAGTGAACCGTGGTAGATCAGTTTCCGAGCGCTCGCCCCCAATTCTGTTTACTCGAGGCGAACCTCAGTTCGAATCTATGCAATTGACAATTTTCTAATTGCAATTTTGAGTACTGATCTATCTAGTACTATGTAGTGAAAGGAAACATCAGGAGGAAACCTGCATATCGAAGAAACAATATATCAAAGTGTATGTGAAGTCAATCTGCAGTGGGGCCGCGTGGTGAACTAGATAGACTTCTAGGGAGGCTTTAGCCCCGCAGTAGGATAATTTAGAAATAGGCTGTTATTAAATGCACTTATTACCTCCCTGGCACCTAGAAGTATTACACTCTGTCCCTATAAACTCCTTAAATCATATCCCTATGGGACGGATGCGACACGGAATGCGATCAAGCAAAGAGAAGATTTGTCTTTTGGATCTTGTTCTCATACAATTTCAAATTCAGGCTGGGTGATTTATAGCCTAATTTGGAAATAATAATAAAAAGTTACCACTCAGGATAAACAGTTCCTAAAGTTATGGAGGCTATTAAACCAGTTTAAGATTGATAACCTTACCGGGGTAAATTCATGTATATGCGTCTACCTACCCTGCAGTCACTTGATATTTAACTGAGGCTTTTGTTATTCAAAATATGTTAGTCCTATTTTAAACTCTTACAAAATACAATACTAATATAATTAAAAGAAAAAAAACACCATGTTTGAAATTTTGTTTGCTAGGTCTGACGGTGGTTGGGCCAAAGCAGATCGAAGTTCACCACCATATATATGACCATAGGGCAGCCAGATAGGCTGGAGAAGGTGTATTCCCATTACCCTTTGTTTAGCAAAGATAATTTTTGAGTTGCAAAGTTTTATAAAATGTTTCGAAACTATAGTATCAAGAACGGTCATTCGTACTCACGATCAACCATTAGGGAAATCTGCGCGGCATCGAGCTCTGTTTAATTTATTCTCCTGAATATTCTTAAACTATCGGAGCTGTGGCGATTCGGGTTATTTATGGAGGGCCCAGGTTCGGACCCGCGTCCGACGCACCCGGGGGACCCGTCCACCTGGACTTACATATTGTGACGTAAGAATGAGTTAAAGTACCAATATACATATATACCCCAACTATTGCCACCGTCGTAGCTGGTGGTACCTAACACTGACTCCCAATCTTCAATTAATGACACAAATAGGTACAGTATCCGATACAAAACTTTGTGCAACAAGGTTATTTTCACATAAAATTACAAAAACCCACTTAAAACGCCTCAAATGCTTATTTTCCTGCCCTTACGGGAACAAGTTTTTTCTTTATTCTGATTTAAAAACAAACTATTTTGATGTGAAAATTTTACCGGACCCGGACAAATGTCTTGAAAGTGTCAGGAACATGTTTTTTTACGTTATTTTGATTTAAAAAACAAACTGCTCCAACGATGCTCTGAAAATTTTATGGGACTATTAGGGAAGTACCCTTTACAAAAAAAATATTTTTATACCTTTATTTTTAAAGAAAATTACAAAAACCGACTTCAAACGCCTTAAAAGTGTACTTTCGAAACATATATACTCAGTTATTTTGATTTTAAAAACAAACTACTGATCCGATTGTAAAAATAAATTTGGGGCACCATTTCGAAAGCGAATTTGATAAAAATTAATTATTAAAATGAGTTCATAAGTGGCGGAGATATAGGTAAATATTCTTAAATTTTATTGTCATTTAGAAAAACAAACTACTGAACCGATTTTTCTGAAAATTTTAGAGGACTATTAAGGAAAGACAAAAATATAATGTTTAAAATCGGTTCATAAATGTCTAAGTTACGCGCAAATGTAAATAAAATTAATTTTCTTATTTCGATTTCTTTTTTTTATCGTTTTATAAAGTCGGCATACCATGAAGCATGATTATTGGGGATGCCAGATGGCCATGTCTACCCTTTCCTTTTCCTATTCCTATCCTCTCCAAATCCTTAATCCCGGCACCATCCTATCTAATAAATCTATTATATCCGATCTCCCAGGTTGACAACGGACTCGCAACTCTCCGGATGTTGCGTGTGTCCATGGCGACGGGATAACTTACCATCAGGTGAACCATCAGACGTTGATAATCTGATCCTTTCCATAAAAAAAATAAAAGCCTATTGGAACGAAGTACCCTACGTGGCGTTGCGGAGGGGTACCCTAACCGTCACAAAACGTCCGTAACGTAATATTTATCATATCTACAGTCTATGTAAAGTCTACGGGGGATGACTGTTTATTTAGTATATATTTATATTTTTTTAATAAATAATTAATTTGTGGGTTTATTTATTTTTATGTTGCTTACTTTGTTTGTTATTTATTTATTTATTATAATTATTGCAGTTTGCTATTATTATTATATCTTATTCATGTATATAGCTTCTATATATATACTATCGAATGCAAGCCTATTGCAGGCATTCGGTGCCGCTTTTCTCAATTTATAGGCACTTACGTCTTGCTATAAATTTTAATAATCTATTACTGTGTGAAATTTAGAATCTGCTTTTAATTTACTTACGTTAATGAAATAAATAATAACGAAAATGCAACCTTGTTAAACTAAGTTATTCTTGGAAATTATTTGGGATCGTCTTCCATTGTACGAATCATAATGGAGAACGAGTAATTTTAAAAATAGAAGCAACACCTGCTTAAATAGAAAAAAAATAGTTACTAATTGTTCAATAATAACTATAAATATGTTACTGGAATCGGTTCTCAATTCAATTGTATGTTATTTTTTATCTGAGCGATTTTCAATTTTTTTTTTAATTACTAAAAAATATAGTTACAAGGTCTCATAGAATTACCGTGAAAATCGGTCCAACAATTTATTTTAAATCAAAATAACTTTTAAACCAAAATAACTTTTAAACCAAAATAACTTTTTTAAACCAAAATAACTGGAAAAGTTATTTTACGGGCGTTCGCTTCTAAACCGTTGAAATCGATTTCTCTGGTTTCTATAGAAAATATGTATATTCTTCCAGATGTTTCTCGTCCCGTGTTGCGCCATTTATTTGTTACTATTAATTAAAGCCCCCAAAGCGTCTAATTTAAATATAAAAAAATGTCTACAAAAAGCTACACCAGGCAAACAGAACAAAAAGTCATCTACCTTCTTACCCTGTCATTTTCAAAATGATAAACAGTACCAAAACATAACGAATTGAAATTTCTGCGGCATATATTCATTAAGGCAATTCACACGTTTCGGTCACAATTTATGCTGGGCGTATTATCACGAATAAAAAACCAATTCCGCACACGCAAAAGAGTATAGAAAGAAAAAACCCGTCAAGTGCGAGGATGATTTGCGCATCGAGGGTTCCGTACTAGCGTAGCGACCCCGTTGTTTGTGATAAAACTAAAAAATTTTGATTTTCGGAAATATTCCTACACATGTGCTACAAGATATTGTTACTTGGTGCATTTTATAAATGTAGGCTAACAGATAGTACCCTATAGAGGAATCGATTGGCTTAGTATAGACCCGACATGAAGAGAGAGAACGCTCTTGACCAAATTACGGCCACGGCGGCCAATCTACTACGAGATCAGCCAATGGCGCAGGACACGTTACAGAGCACAAGTGTACGCGCAGACACAGATGCACTCCCTGCTCCTTAACTTCAAAGCTCGATGAAACGGATATGCGACATGACCGGAGAGAGATCAGGGCAAGACCGACTTTTTATTTGCCCGTCTGACCCATGGATCATCATTCTTTCCAGGCAATCGGGTGATCAGCCCGCATTGCCCTAACTCAACCAAAAACAACCACACAAATTTATTGTTCCCTCACGGGATTCGGACCCTATGGGGTTATATCACTAAGCTAAGGGGGCGGCAAGTTGGTAAGAGAGTTATTAACATTAAGGTCAATGGTTGGAAGAGAAGAAGAAGACCGAAAAGCAAGTTGGATTGTGTAAGAGAGGATGTAAAAGAAGAAGTCGATAAAGGGGAGTGAAAAAGAAAGATGTGCTGCACTGACCCGAAATAAATTGGGACAAGGCTAGGAAGGTGATGATGATGGTAGAGAGTACCCTATAGATTTTGATTCCCTTTGCGAATATATACGATTTTTGTTAAATGGAAAGGAACATAGCTTAAATACAGCATATCCAAATGAAGTGGAATATATTTCAAAAAAAAAAGCTCTATCCATCGAGTGTTCATAGACTTAAACACCTATCTCAATTAGAATTAGAAATACAGAGAAAGCAAGCCATTAAAACTTTTTTTATGGAAAGATGCAGAAGACAAACGAGCAGGCGGTTCACCTGATGGTAAGTAATCCAGTCGCCCATAGAAACACACAACATCCGGAGACTTGCGGGTGCGTTGTCAACCTGGAAAGGTCGGGTTAAGAATTTAGAGGAGAAAGAAATGGGAAAAGAAAAGGGTAGACCGGCATCCCCAAAAGTCATGCATACTTTATTTTATGCCGACTATATACTACAAAAGGGCGGTGGTACTTTCCCGGGCAAGCGCGGCCGAAAAAGTGCAGCAACAGCTAAGAAAAGATATCATGCTTTACCACCTTACAAAAACCAACATAAACGGCCATATCTTTCGATTGCGTAGACTAGAGGTTTGATTATTTCATAGCTCGAAGTGACAACAAACCTCAGCATTTGGTATTAATTTCAACTTTGTATCTTTACGCATTGCTAATAAAAAGGGTCTTGACGAACAGACGGACAGGTTGACGGACAACAAAATGCTCTTATTAGAATCTTTTCTACCTTACAAGACAAACGTACGGACAGAAAGATGCAAGCATCCCTTAATTCATTTTTTTTAAATATTAGCAAATTATTTTTTGAAATTTTACTAACATTTTTAACCATTTCAACTAAGCTCTAAGCTTTCGCTACGCTAGTACGGAACCCTAAAAAGGCCAGAGTGGCACAGCAATATCAATTTGCGTCACATGCATACATTCATGAGGCGGTGGCGGGTCATATAATTTATATGTGAAAGGAGAGAGAAACAATCGTATGTATTCTCGAACGATTTGAAAGAAAATATATTCGGAGGTCTAGGGGTCGTATTATGCATTCTATGCCACTCTGGGGGCCAGTTACTCATGCAAGGTATGGCCGTCTTTAACCTCTTAGGACTAAGTTACGCAAAAATGGTATATATCTTAGCAAATATAATTCCTTGTTTTAATTTTTTTATTAGTAGATATAGTATTTACCGCCTCCGTAGCCTAGTGGTATGGGCGCTTGCTTTGCAAACCGGAGGTCGTGGGTTCGAACCCCGCGGGGGGACAACTACTTTGTGTTGTTTCTTGGTGAGGTTAATGCATTGCGGGCTGATCACCCGATTGCTTGAAAAGAAAGATGATCCATGCGTCGGATAGGCATGTAAAAAATCAATCGCGGTTGGCAAGAACATCCTTGGCAGTCGTTATAGGAGGTCAGTGCCTGCAAGGACTCAATGCGGAGGTCGGATGCCAGTTGCACTGCGTAAAAACTGAAATACAGGTGATATCAGGGTGAGTTAGAAGCCGACTCCAAAGTAACTTGGAAAAAAGACTAGGAGGGGCTACTCAAATTTGTTAATTTTTAAAATAAATTTTTAATTCCTAAACTCAATATCAACTGTGATAAAGGCTTCATAACGAAAGTAATATTGTTACTTTAAAGACTTTCGCGTATATTTGACATTTTAAATTAAACAACTTGACGGATTTTATAGCGGTTTATTTTTTTGAACTTTATCACCTGACGTTTCGAACCCATTACGGCGTTCATGGTCACGGGCAGGACTGAGGTGTTTGATATCCTAAAGTCACTTGTCAATCCTGCATACCGTCAGCTCAAATATTAATTCTTGTTCGAAAAACTTAAGTAATTACTGCGTAGAAATATTTCTAATATATGAAATTGTTAAATATCTTGACTAAATTAAGGTTTTTTAATATTTTTTGAATTAAATGATAAATAGTGATGGGACCTATACTCTTTATTTGTATATGAAGTCTAATGAATATCGTAATATATAAGTGTCAGGTGCTCGGTTTCCTTTTTAGTGGAATGCTACTAAACTGTAGCAATAACAGGGATTATTCAAACTGTGATTTTTTTTAATAAATATTTTGCAAACAATCTTAAAAGTGTAACAAGAAAGAATTGGAATAATGTATGCATGACTCTTTGGGACGCCGGATGGCCATGTCTGCCCTTATCTTTTCCCACTCCTGGCCCATCCAAATCCTTAATCCCGACCCCATCCTATACAATAAACCTATTCTATCCAATTTCCCAGGTTGACGACGCACTCGTGACTCTTCGGATGTTGCGTGTGTCTGTGGGCGAGGGGATCGCTTACGATCAGATGAACCGTCTGCTCATTCCTCTTCCTTTCCATTAAAAAAACTTATAATCTTTGATCTGATATATGATCACTGTATCTAACGAACGATATAGTTCTAGACAATGAATTTTTGGGGTTCCTTGTGTGACGTAGACGTGGAAAAATCGACATTGAACGGGGTGTTTAGGATGAGTACTGATTTTCCACTAAAATCGGCACCATGGGGGTAGTTTCGAAAATGAATATGAGCACAGAGAACTAATATAAATATGAAGGTAAACAGTTTTATGGATTTGGATGTAGATTCAGATTTTTTTTATGGAAAGGAAGACAAACGAGCAGATGGTTCACATGGTAAGCGATCCCGTCGCCAATAGACAAACGCAACATCCGGAGAGTTGCGAGTGCGTTGTCAACCTGTGAGATCGGATATAATAGGCTTATTGGATAGGTTGGGGTCAGGATTAAGGATTTGGAGAGGATAAGAATAGGAAAAGAAAATGGTAGACATGGCCATCCGGCATCCCCAAAAGTCATGCATACTTTATTTTATGCCGACTTTATACAGAGCGGTGGTGCTTCCCCGGACGAGCACGGTCGTAAAAGTGCAGTAAAAGCTGTGAAAAGGTGTTATGCCACCTTACTCAAATGCTTCATAGTTTTTATTTTTGAACAGGTAATGTAAACAGTATGAATTTCGCTTTACATACGTGACGTTTACACAATCTTTCATAGTGAAAATATTTTCTATGGATCGATATTTCGATTTTATCAAATATCTCCGGGTTTTGTTTATATAAGTCACTTCAATTTTCTCTTATACTAATATATTTGTAGTGTCTAAAAAAGTTTGCAATTGAGGCGACTTGGCACTGTATGCCATTTAAAAATGGACATTGTCTTTTTGATTAGACTGTTTAAATTCCAAGTTAATACGTCTCTATATATAAATGTGTACATAACATCTAAATATAGTTTTTTTTAATTAAATGTAGAATGTTTTTGCTCGATAATTTACATGTGTCATATGAACTTCTGAAGATATAATTGTAGTAATGCGGAAATTGAAAGTGACTAGTTGATACACAACCTTTTTACCGCTATATATAACATTTAGTTTTATGCCCTTCAAGAAATAATGGATTTTATTAAAAACATACATCTTCTTGAAATTGAGTTCCTCGTCTCAGAGGTAAATGTTTCTTATTATAGATAATTCAGGTACGTAGAAAAACAAAAGAATAAAGTGACTGGTAAAATTTCTCCATCTTTGCTCCATAACATTGGCTACACTTATGCCTACTTATATTTTTTTTGTAAAATTGTGTTCATTATTAATTTTTCTCCATAACAACGGAGTACATTTAGATTTTTTTTATTCGATTTTTTTTTAAAAAATCTATGTGGTGAAATGATAGTATGGTCTATTAATTTGGCGTGAACTTACTACATTACATAGTATTGTACGTACGTATAATATATAGTATTGAATTATATTTTGGGTCTATAATATAGTACGCAAAAATGCTATATATTCACACCGAAATCTAACAAACAAATTCTTGTGTTTTTTTTACTTATTACCGCGATTTTTCATTAACTTTTGAGTGAGGCTAGTGTGTATTCCAAATCCGAACAGAATCCTTTTTCTTTGATTATGAACTTTTCAATACCAAATTGACGGAAATATAGTCTATTTTTATCATTTCATAAAATATCATATTTTTTTAGAGGTGTACTATATTGTTTAATGAATTTTTTAATACTCTATTTTGCCCAAGATATTTTGGCAACCCTACTTACAAGACGCTTTGAAAGATGTCTCATGTGTCAAATTATAGTAAGTAGTTTGGATGTTACCAGGGAACATATGAAGTATGAACATATATATTTAAATGAAGGCTAAAATCATAAAAGCCGAAGCGATTCAGATAAAATCTTGATTAAAGGAAACTAAAGGAGAATAAATTACCTTTATATATTTATTTACGGAAATGTCCAATATTTAATAGTAGAACCAGTGCAATTAAAACAGTGAAGTTGCTGTAAACTGAACTGTCCGAGGGCATAACCAACTATCATTGGGACATATGCAAAGATACTGTCAACGAATCATATTTTAATAAAAAGAAGAAAAACATAATTTCAAATTACGAATCCTCGGTAGCCGCCATTAATGTTAGGCAGACGTGGCCTCACGCACACACGCGCAATACACCATAAAACGGGCCGGAGACTCGCCACTGGCTTCTTAACGCATTTAGTCATCGTTCCCGGTAAAAAAGTAAAAATAACTCTGACCAGACTCTGCATCTCAGTCTCAAGGCCAAATCCTGACTCCTGGCGAGCGCGACGCCACTACCACGCTTAGCGTTAGTGCGATAGAGACAGATGATTCGGTGTCTTCGTCCTTTAAAAAGGGAAAGTGGTAGTTGGCCCACTAGCGAGAGTGAGATGAAAAAATGTCCGAAGGGCGAAACGAGACGCTTATATGTCACTGGAGCATGCAAGAAAGAGACGGCGAATCGGAACCGGTTAAATTTTGAAGGGCTTGAGTCCACGGTCCACGCTGAAGCTGCGCTCAGGCTTTTTTTATGATCGCATATCGATTTAGTTTGAGTTACGACGTTTGAACTATGAACAAAGAAAACGGCAAAAATCGATTTCACGACCTTATTAATATTTATGCAACTAGTTTATTTATAGATACATTAAAATAGAATAAAAAATAAAAGTCTTGAATTGAAATCTTTTTTTCGTAACGATGAATTTGTATAAATGATAAGATTACGATGGACATTTTATTAATAAGTTACACAACTTTAAAAAAAAAGAGAATAAATGTTCAAACTTGTCACGAAATTGCAAAACCGTTTTGGAGACTATAAATATTGGTTCCAAATAAAATAAAATAGTTTTTATATTTTCCATATCTATGCATCAGTTCCTTGAATATCTGTGTTACACGTAATATGCATTAATCGATAGCGAATTGTTTATAAGGATTCGATAAGAGTACAGTAAAACAAGTGAGAACTCACAAAAAAACGAAAAAGTACACGACCTTAATTATATTCCGGTAGGTACTCTAAATTAGACCTTTTTATTTAAGCTTTAAAATAAGTTTTTGAATATAGATCTTAATTTGTGCCGAATGTGTTCGCCATTTTTATTTTTAAATAAAGAACAAGGTAGTTTTAGTTGTGGCCGGTTTAATTGCACAGATAATGTTTTATTAGCTTGTTAGTTATTTGTTGGTTGAAAGTGTCAATGGAATGTTAAAAAAATCTTCTTGAAATAAGTAAAGGGCTATTTTTAACTTGCTTTTTAGTAATTTACCATATTTGGGAAATATAATCAATTTAATGAAAATGTCTGAATTATCTATGGTAATCTTTTCTTATTTTATGCTTTCAATGCAAAAGGAAGCATTTCGTTATCAAATGAAATATATTAATTTTTTTATTAAATTAAAAATAATTACATCAGGAATGAGAAACAATAGATTTTGTTTCACGTCTCTTACAGTGCAACTTACATTAAATTTAGAATACTACAACTTGTTTGAGTAGTAATAAAAACTTAGTCTATGAAGCAAAGCTCATACACACACACACACACACACACATACACACACACACACACACACACACACACACACATATATATATATATATATATATATATATATATATATATATATAATAAACAAGATGTGAAATGTATAGGTTGAATCTGAAGAGCCATGGAGTAGATTCTAATAA
>JAOCPS010517551.1:0-11486 GCA_025505425.1 Graphium colonna
GCCAGCTCTTCTCAGTAGAATCTGCTTTCCGAGCTGGTGGTAGCTTATAATGAACGAATCTTTATGTAAAACTTGACATTTAATAAGAGCGCGCAAGTGTCTATGTGAACAAACGTATTTTGAATTTTGAATTATCATGAATACGGTTGTAATTTTCTTGTGCAGAACTATTATATCCGGTATATTGTTATTATTATATTTAATCTCATTTAATTTTGACATAGACTAGTAAAACTAGTAAATATTTCCCATGTTTGCAAATCTTTTTCATTGCTGCTCCGCTCCTATTGGTCATAGCGTGATATTATGTTGATTTCCTCGATCAACGGGCTATCTGACACATAAATAAATTTTTATAATACTAGTAGACTTCTTGACATTAGCGCGTCTAACCAAACGAACAAACAAAATCTTCAGCTTCATGATTTTGTTACAGATTCTCTACTCATAGGAATTTCATAGTTGATATATATTACCTTTTTTCAGAACTTGTACCGAGTGCTTGAAAGGCACAAAATAGGTTACATTACATTTTTAAACGACTAAAAAAAAGGAGTAATATTCTCAATTTGAATGTTTCTATGTTTTTTCTGTATGTTCGCGCATATCTCCGCCACTTATAAACCGATTTTATTTTTTTATCTGATAAGGTATACTTCCAAAACAGTCCCGTCTAAAAATTGTATATATATTGAAGTCGGTTCTCGTGATTTTCTGTGAAAATAAACTTGTGTCTGACATTTCTCTTTATTTAATCGGTTATAACATCTAATAAGTTAACCGCTTTTCGAGTTTTTGAATATTTTTTTTGAAAAAGAGTTTGTTTGCACGCGCTAATCTCAGGAACTACTATACGAATTGAAAAATCGGTTAGTGTTGGAAAACCCATTTATTGAGGAAGGCTTTTGGCTATGTAATTATTAATCCGATAATAGCAATCGAACGAGCAGTGGTTCGAGTCGGAATGCTAAACACGCCATTAGTGACAGTCCAAGCCGAGGTTTCGGTGGCACTTGAGTCTGAGCACTCTATGGAGCGTCCCCCGAAGCGACTTAAGAGCTCAGCGGCCTCCCAATCCAGCTCCCTCCCACGAGTAGAGTGGCGACCCAAGCCAAGGCTGCCCCAGGAGCCCTGGAGTTTAGCCACTCATAAACGAAGTTTAGGCCCAGCGCCCCGATTGCCACCGGCCACCTCAAGCCCCTGGGAGCTGCAAAGGCCCCTTTAGCCAGCAGCGACGATACCCGCGCTAAAATAAATGGCTATGTAACATCACGCTATGACCAACAGGAGCGGAGTAGCAACGAAATGTGTTTCAAAAACGGGAAAAACTTTCGCGAGTGAAACCGCTGTTAGCAGCTAGTATATTTATTTAAATAATAAATAATTATATTTGTGTTGAAATTTAAATTTAAATATTAGTCATTTGAGGTCGCTTTTCTGTCGTGACGTTTAACACTTTATTTGACAAAATTTGTAACCAATTCGATTCGCACATTTTTTATGGAAAGGAAGACAAACGAGCAGACGGTCCACCTGATAATAAGCGATCTGGTCGCCCATAGACTCACGTGATACCCAGAGAGTTGCGAGTGCTTTGTCAACCTGGAAAATTGGATAGAATAGGTTTATTGGATAGGATGGGATCGGGATTATGGATTTGGAGGGAAATGAGTGGAGAAAGAAAAGGATAGACAGCCATCCGGTATCCCCGAAAGTCATCAGTCTTTATGCTGACTTTATAAAGGGCGGTGGTACTTCCCCTGACGAGTGCGGCCGTAGAAGTCCAGCAAAAGCTGCAAAAAGATGTTATGCCCTACCACGTAAAGTTACTTTTTGACTTTAATTATCCTAAATGAAATCTTGTTGTTTTTTCAGGTCGGCTCAACCCTCTGCGGACCCCTATGTAAGAATTAAATTTCTGATTATTTTATTATCTTCTTTAATATTGTACAAGTTTAAGTTCTTATGAAATAACTCCTGAATATGTCACATAATTTTTTGTAATTAGTCTCGGAATGAAATCAAACATTCCCCCGTAATCACCACCTCTATGTTTTTATTTAAAAAGTAACATTTTTTTAATAAAAAAAATAATAACAGGTTGATAATATAAAAATATTTATCAAGCAAAAGAACTAAACTAACTACAATAATCAAATAATCCGACACCTCGCGGCATGGCGCCAAGATCGCTGACTGC
Source organism: Graphium colonna (assembly GCA_025505425.1). Taxonomy (NCBI): domain Eukaryota; kingdom Metazoa; phylum Arthropoda; class Insecta; order Lepidoptera; family Papilionidae; genus Graphium; species Graphium colonna. Next base: position 2,201 of record JAOCPS010517551.1, read on the forward strand.
ATTCCCTCGCTGAAGGGTTACACCTAACCATTGGGCGAGAAAAGGACCAGCCTTCTTGTCACCGGTCGCAACATTAATTTTATAAATTAGCTCTTCGAAAAATTTATTGGTCCTTGGTGCCCACGGATCTGACGTCCCCATAGCAAGTGGCACAAATAAGTAGTCCCCACTGATAGACATTTTCTAATTGAAATTATAAGTGCTGAATTACCACGTATGGATTTCGAAGAAATAACATTTCTAAGATATATGTTGTCCACCAATCCACACTGGGCCGCGTGGTGGACTATACCCTATACCCTCTTTCTAGAGGAGGCCCAGCTGTGGGATCACTGCAAAATAGGCTATTACTTTACTTTACTTACTGATAGACGGGTATATTTGGCACTTGCACACTTGAATCAAAGCCCTCACTGTCCCTGCCCGAGTGTTTGAAGGCGACAACATTCAAAAAATACTTTGCACCATTTATTGCGGTCTCATCCGTCTGTTGCGACAGACGGTAAGGCACTGGAAAATATATTTTTATTATTTCTTTCCGTCTCAAGATAAAAATATTACATTTGCATGTTTATTTTTTTATAAGGGGGCAACGGTGGAAGTTTGCTGGGCGCCGTGGTTGGCATTGAGGCTAACGTGGCAAATAGCGGAGGCTGCTCGACCTGCGGCAACTCGGCTGATCCCTTAACCGGCGGTGCACCTGTTGTACCTGCTACTGTACCTGCAGCTGATCCTGCTCCAGCACCTGCCGTTGATCCTGCTATAGTACCTGCTGTTGTTCCTAATACAGCACCAGTTGTTGATCCTGCCCCTGCTCCTGTTGCTGCACCTGCAGTTATTCCCAGTGGGTTACTTATATTTTTTGTTTTTCATCTATAACTTTTATTGGCTTAACTGTATTTATGTGGTTTTGTGTTACATTTCGTTGTAAGATCATTTTACGGATATAGAACCCGAATATGTCATAAAAATCTTTAAAACATAAGTACCTAATTGGTCTCAGAAAGTAATCGATTCAGTGCCAGCGCAGCAGTATAACAAATAGCATTTACTTTCTAAACCAAATAGAAAATAATGAAGATCCGTCGTCCAGTAACATGAAGGAAAGAGAGAAGCAAATTAATTAATGTAAATAAGCGAGACAAACGAGCAAACGTTTCTCCTGGTGGTAAGCGATCCCGTTTCACATAGATACACAAAATACGAAGAGTTGCAAGTTGTCATCCTGGGAAATTGGATAGAATTTTATTGGATAGGATGGGGTCAGGATTTAGGATTGGAGAAAAGCAGTGGGAAAAAAATGGGAAATAATGGCCATCCGGCAACCCCAAAAGTCATGTATACTTAATTTCATGCAGACTTTATAAAGGGCGGCGGTACTTCCCCAAGTGAGCGCACCGTAGGAGTGCAACAAAAGCTGTGAAAAGATTTTATGCTCTACCACCTAAGACTCTTTCTCATTCCATCTCCACATTAAAATATTACATTTTCCTGTCTTTTTTTAAGCTGGCGATTGCGATGGGAGTTTGTTGACGGTTGCGACCGGTGTTGGAGTTAATGTACTAAACAATGGAAACGGAGCTAACCCCCTTGCTGCTCTCGGCCAAAACTAAAATTGCAGGTAGGAACTAAAATTGTCTGACACCTATATTCTTTACATACTGGCACTCACATTGCTATCGATTTTCTGTTTACACATACAGGCATGGATTCAAAAATCCTCCTTTATTTTAGTATTTACAGATTTTACCCACAAATACAACGGTGTTACCCCTTACTGTTAATTATTTTATGATAATTCTAATTTAGGGAACAGCCAATACAATCTCTTGCATATTTAACGTCCTCATAGTTGAATTCTCTGTATCGCTTAGCCAAATACACTTTTCCTGAGTTTGTTCTAAGTGTAGCTATGGTAATATACATTGCACTTTCCTAGTAATAGTTAAGATGTAAATAAAAAATAAAAGCGTTTAGCGTTGTGACAACAGAAGTTTCTCAAAGCAGTAAAGTTGTGACAACGTCAAGTATTCGAAAAAAATCCAAATAACCTAAATGTCCATTTTATAATTTGATACAAAAACACACCCATGTTATGCAGGGTGTTTAGTGAATCGTCTTAGACATTAAAGGTTAAAACATGATTGTCATCATATTTATGTACTAAAATTAGGGGCATATTTTTAGTCGAAATTTTCCAATAAAAACGTAAGCTGTAGCTACTACGTTACGGCCCCAAACTGCAGTAAGACCTCAACAAAAACTGCGCGACGAACGCCTCTGAATTTATTCCGCGCATTCTAATCGTCCGAATCACAGAAAACTTAATGAAATCTGAATGGTAAATTTGCGTTCAGAACCAAAACAGACATCAATCTGTAAGAAGTAAAGGACTCAACTAGTCCGCGATTCGTACAATAACCAAAAAGGAGATTATAAACTATATTTAATGCGTGTTATTTGAAGCTGTAAAGTCTTCAACATTAATAGCCAGCATATGGTTCAGAAAATTAAAATTATAATCCATACTGTATTTATGTAGATGCAGATTTACTTTCTTACTGTCTTTACAATAGCATGACAAACGTTCACGTGAGTACCGAACCATATTGTAACTTTTTTCTTTTCCTTACTTTTAGCGTTTCAAACTGTATGTGTATGGCCAGCCTTAGCCCCCTCAAACCCCGCTGGGCGGGCTGCCTAACCTCACGTGCTTTTGTGATGGCGGTTCAGTGCCTTAATGCGGTATTTACGCATTGCTCGTGCATTTATAGATTGCGTGCATGCGTGTCGATCGTGTTAATATTTGTTAAACTGCCGCGTAAGATCTATTCATTCATATTAGACATATGATTAATGGATCAAGCGAGCATCTCGCAGACTGAAAGGAAACAAATATTTAGGTTTAATTATTTAAATAGATAATTTAACTTTACTCAATTGTAAACAAGTATGATTCTCTTTTTCAAACTAAACAACTTTACGGATTTTCATTTAAAAATATATTTGCTTAAGTCTCAGAAACAATATTTGATATATTTTTTTAAATAGAACAAAAATATACTAGAAATTCGCCAAATATTCGGTTAATTTTCATTAAGCTTCCTTTTAAACACGCAGTGGCTGTTAAATGAAAAATTACAAGAACATTGTCTTAAATTCACCTTTTAAATAATAACACAGGAAAATATTATAAATGTATTAAATAATACTCTAATAAAATGGCGGCCGCCGCGACATCTCCACAAGGATGCCCACAAATGTCGGAGTTTTTTTTTTCAACTTTAGGTTTACTCAGGGGCCTAACAATATTTACCTTTTATTATATTTTAATTCTTTATTTATGATCCCCACACATAACTTCCTGAATTATTGAAGATGACTCACCGGTCAACCTGTATGTTTAATATCTGACATCAAAACTATATTTACAGATATCCGTGCACCGACGTCCTACAATCAGCAGAACTTTTATAAGCGACTCCCTTTCTTCCAATGTACAAATAAATAATTGCATACTTCTTCTGTTCTTTCATTTACTTCAATTATTGAAATTTAATCAACCCTCGATTTCTTTTAAAATGTTTAACATTATTAAACATAATATTTGCCCTCTTTTCTAGGAAAGGTTTCTAGGTAATCTTTTAATATTAAAAGTTTTATTGAACGTGTAAAAAGGTAACAGATCTTGTGAAATGAAAAATACTTTTAACGTCATACGATGCAACACTATCACAAGTGCTTCACAACACTATCACGTACATGAACTTCGCGATTACTTTATTTGTCCACAAAAACTTTTGTAGCATATGATTGTGGCGGAATAGCCTATTGGACGTTGGCCTGGATGAACAAAAACCTCCAGTCGGTCCTATTTTGTGCTTCTTTCTTCCAGTTCGTTACTCTTAAGGAATGAAGGTCTTGCTCGACATCGACATCTCAAAGTAGTTTGGGCCTGCTATGGCTCCGTCGACTGCCAGAGTTGCATTTCAATAGTCTCCGTGGAATTCTTCTCTCCTTCATTTGGGCAACATCACCTATCTACCGCAAACACTCTGTTAGTATGATTTTTAAGATATTAGGCTCGGTATACAATTGATTTATCTTGTAGCTATGTTCTTCTTTGGCGCTTATCCTGCATTGTTCCAAAAATTTATCTGAATTTTTTCTTTCTAATACCGTCAGGAAATTCGTCGGTTTCGGTCAGCACCTAGCATTTTTAACGGTACGTGAGGACAGACCTTTAAAAAGGTCTTATACAGACGAATCTTCACACGCTTGAATATAATCTTAGAGTGGCAGCGAAATCGGAAACCGCTGTAATATGGAAGGCAAAGTAAAGTAGGCTTAGTAGTGAAACTTATCGTCAGAGGTCTGGCTCTAGTTTTTCCAGCCAACTCGTTGCGTGGAGCTTTACAGAGCGCAAATTTAGCCACACATCGAATACTTTTCTCATCTTTGGGAGGGGGCACCACTTCACCAGCTCCTTCCGTTTGATCGCATCTGACGGCAAAATACTCGAATCATCGATGTTGTCCGTTTCGATCGGCTTAATTCCTCGACCTTAAGAAGAGCCACTGTGTCACTATGTATTCTTTATCGCATTATTTTCGAGGAGTGATCAGAGGAATTAGTAGGCTTAAGAACTGCTGCTGAATTTGAAACACAACGCGACGAAAAATAAAATACCATCACTACCAACAATGTCTGGCCATAAATACTGTTACATAAAAACTTTTCTTTTTTTCAAGTAATTTTTTTTAAATTTGGAACACGTTTCTTATTTTAAAGAAAATAGGATTTCAGTGATCGCCTTGCATAAAGTGGGTGTGGAGTCATCAGTCATATTCCAGTCACTTCAAAAGCCGCTTGGTATCAGCCGTATGTTCGTATATCGTACTATCAACAGAATCAACATCACTTCCTTTGTCGAACACCAAAATAGATCGCGACGGCCGCGTGCTGTTATAACTACAAAGGCTGTCAATGCTGTTAAAGCCAGATTTTGTCAAAATTTCATTCGTCAAAACTCCATTAGGAAGCAAAAATCTTATCGCAAGAAATTCCCGCTAGGACTCTGTCGCGTAAAACAAGACCTGAATCTCGGTGCTTATCATCGATATACAGGACATGCCCTGAATCAATCTTTACAATTAAAGATAGTGGATCGATTCAAACGCCTTCTGTTTTGATACGTGAATGAAAGGCACAGAAATATCCTCTTTACCGATGAAAAAATATCACGATTGAAGAACATTACATTAAGCAAAATGATAAAGTGTTACGCTTACAGTTCTACTACTAGAAGTTGCTCAAATAGTCAGAAAGGTACAACGGGGTCATCATCCTGCGTCAGTGATGGTTTGGTGGGGCGCGTCTCATCAAGGAGTCATAAAACTACATTTTTGTGAAAAAGAAGTGAAAACTTCAGTCAAAGTATATCAAGATACTCAACTTGTGTCAACTTCAGTCTTGGATAAAGTTGCCAAACCATTCAGAAATACATTTTTTTAAAAAAAAAATCGTGAACTATCCAGCAAGATCTGGTCACAAAGCATTAACTACCCAAGTCTTGAAACCAACGTTCCGGACTTTATAAGAGCTAGAGACTAACCCTTATATACCCCAAACCTCAACTTTAGACTTCAAATTATGGTCAGTTTTAGAGGGCATGGCCTTTTTTAAACGATACGGCGATATTGAGTCTCTTAAAAATCATTTAATCAAGCAGTGATCAAATTTCCTCTGAAAACTGGACGTAAATTCATAGATTTGTGGCCAGACAGATCAAAGCCCCGTATAATAGCCAAAGTTGGTCATTTTAATAAATATGTAGGTATATATTTCAGTAATATCAAATTACATTTAAAAATGCGTTTGTCACAAAACTTACGTCTGGACTAGGTATAAAACCCCTAACGGCGTCTACAGTGTGGTGGCTTGGGGACCTTGAGGTACATGGTTTTTACAGGTTTATTTGAAGATCAGTTTTCATTTCATTATCTGTATAGATATTGAAAAATAAAATAGGAGAAGAGAAAGTAAATAAGGAAGTAGAAGAACCATCTTGTTCTTTCTAGCTAAATGGCTCCATAAAGATTTGCTTGATGATTCTGATAACGTCAGGGTTGAATAAAACAGGTGATCAGTAGTGGGATTGAAAAGAAAATTTGACTTTTGGCCAACACATAGACTTAAAATGGAGGTTGTTATCAGGATAAAGGACAAGAAAAAAAGTTATTAGTCGATGTATAATAAGAGATAATAAATAAAAATAATCACTTATTAGCAATTAAACATGTACGATGGGAATGTTGAGGAAAGTGAAAGAAAGACTGGTTAATTATAACCTATTTATTAGCGCGGAGACAAAACTATATGAATCGAACAAAGGGCGAAGTGAGTTGGTAAGGTCAGGAAAGACTGACCTCTTCCTTCCTCCGGTCTGCACTGGTAAACTGCGGTTCTAGTCACTGGTTGTGGTTACTGTTCGGTTTTCCTTACCAACATTCGCCAATTTTCGATAGCTGATTGGAAGCGCGGCAAATTTATCTAAATGTGGCGTGCGTGGCGTAATATGGCGTTAATTCTCAATGAACACGGCGGATACAATTACTAATGCATCCGTAAGGTAAAAGCGCCAACAGCAAAGTGAACGAGGCCCGTTTTTGCGTAGTTGCGAACGGCTGAGAGTCACCCGACCAAATATTAGTCAAATTGAGGGTATATTGATGAGTGCCACTGCTATTGGTGGGAACACTAATTTTACGAAGGAAGACAAATTTATATAGGACTTTGACAAGAGGACTTTCAGCAAGAGGAAAGAGGAATGGGATATTGATCGGGCTTGCGAAATTGTGATATAGAATATCATATAGGGGAGCTATATAACGCCATCTATAATAGAGCCAACTAAAAAGGTCATATTGACATTTGCTAGTCTAAACTTGCTACAAAGGTTACATGTTACGAAATTGACTAAATCTGTATAACATCATAACATGTTTTCACAGCTTTTGTTGCACTTCTACGGCCGTGCTCACCCGGAGAAGTACCACCGCCCATTATAAAGTGGGCATAAAATAAAGTATGCATGACTTTTGGGGTTGCCGGATGGCCATGTCTACCCTTTTCTTTTCCTATTCCTATCCTCTCCAAATCCTTAATCCCGACCCCATATTATCTAGTAAACCTATTATATCCGATCTCCCAGGTTGACAACGCACTCGTAACACTTCGGATGTTGCGTTTGTCTATAGGCGACGGGATCGCTTACCATCAAGTGAACCGTCTGCTCGTTTGTCTTTCTTTCCATAAAAAAAATCTAATAACAATTTTGCAGTTTTATTGTCTATCTAGTAAAAGCCTGATTGCACGTTAACAAATGTATATTTTTCATACATACAATTTTATTAACATTATTGAAGATAAGGCAGGAAAGGTTCATACAATAATTTTCTCCCTTGATTATCACTTTACCTGATACTGTTTCGTTATTAACCGACTTCAAAAAAGGAAGAAGGTTCTCAATTCGTATGTTTGTGTTTTTATGTACGTACGCGCATATCACCGCCATTTATGAATCGGTTTTAAAAATTCTTTTTTTTTCTTATAGGGAATTAAAAAATTCCGGAATTTTTTTTGAAATTTCAGGAAAATCAGTTAAGTAGTTTTTGTTTTAAATCAAAATAATAAATTGATTTGATGTATTTTTGTGCGCATCTCCGTCATTTTTAAAACAAATTCCAAAAATTCTTCTGTTACATGATATAAAATTCGTCACAAATAGTCCCATAAAATTTTCAAAAAAATTGGTTTAAATAAAAGGAACTAAATTTAAACCGTAACTTATAAACTTATTTGAAATTTTCTTTTATCTTTCTACACTTCCACAATGGTCATACAATTTATAAAATATTTTTTTATTAAAATTGGATTTGCACTTTGATTTAAAATCAAAATAACGGAGAAGATAGGTGTGGAATGTACACTTTTACCGTTTTTAAAGTTGGTTTTTATAATTTTCTGTGAAAATAAACTTGTTGATAGTGTAGTTACGTACGTAATCCTGTACTGCAGACGGTTCAGTTGATAGTAAGCGATCCTGTCGCCCATAGGCACACGTTATATCCGGAGAGTCTCAATTGCGTTGTCAACCTGGCAAATTGGATAAAATAAGTTTATTGGAGAGGATGGGGTCAGGATAAAGGATTTGGAAGGGAAAGGAAAGGGTAGACATGGCCATCCGACATCTCAAAACTTACTTACTTTACTTTCCCGGGCGCGGCCGTAGAAGTCCAGCTAAAGCTATGAAAAGATGTTATGCTCTACCACCTCTGAAATTAAGTTACTCTATGTCCTCTTCTGTACTTTTGACAAGTATATATATATACAGTTTCATTATCAGTTCAGTAGTTATAATGTGAACGCGTAATTAACAAGCAAATGAATATTTAAAAACATTTTAATTTGAGAAATATACAAGTTTAGTGCTCGTAAAGTTATTAAAGTCAATTACTTATTTATAACCTAAAAACAGAGTCTTTTAAATCTAAGTTAAAATCGAAACAATCTGGTAAATGATTTGCTATTTTGGCCAATTAAGTTAAAAAAAAGTATCAAAACTAATTCAGTTGTTAATAACCTTTAAAGTAACAGAGCACAAAAACATGAGAGACATACTGTTAAAAGCTGTCCAAACCAATCATATTCTAAAACTCTATCCGAAGGTAGATTTAATATTATATTAATGAGTAATAAAAAAAAACATTGGATAAAATGTTTGGTCTCTAAATATGTTTAATTTTATAATTAGTATACAGTCTAAAAATACCATCTGTGCAAATAAATGGATTGCAATCCGCATATCTTTTGTATCAAAGCGTAGTGATGTCACCGCATATCGATGTTTGCATAACAATGTTATCGATATAAAACATAATCCAGTCACATCACGAGCCTATGATATTGATCTTGGAATATTTCTTTATTGCATCGTTTGTTTTGTATTGTTTGTAAGTCATTAAATGTCAAACGGTATTCTATTAAGGTACAGGAAAATTTTCAGTTATAAATTCAAATTCAAATTCAAAATATCTTTATTCACATAGACGCTTACGCGTTCTTATGACACGTCAAAATTTTACATTAGCATGATATCAATGTTCGTAATGAAGCTACCGCCAGCTCGGAAGGCAGATTCTGCTGATAAGAGCGGGCGAGAAACTCAGCAGTTGCTCTTTTAAAATAATGTAGGGTTACAATTATTTGTATTACAATTATCTGA
>JAOCPS010517661.1:0-20704 GCA_025505425.1 Graphium colonna
CTAGCTCAGCACTTTTTATTGCGAGTGTCATCTACTCCTGTAACTGTCACTTAATGTTTCAGTGGCAAATTGTTAAGATGATACCCATATCTCATAAAAAAAATGTTTAAAACTTAATGTTATTAGTGTATTGCTGTTGTTTGTCCTTAATTAAACAATAAACAAACAATAAACAAATGTATATGTATAATAAAACTAAGAAATTCCTTTTAACTTTTAATGTGATTTGAAAGCAGTTTTGCATTATGAACTGAAATGGTAAGCAAGAGATAGATAATAGAACGTGAATTTGCAAGTAGTTTTTTTTCCTAATGTTCGTAAAATGGTAAAGCATCCGTATATTTTTTGTTTTCTACAGTTCATATACAGAGATAAATGTTTTTCCGCAAACGTATGTCGGACAACCTCTTAAAATGTAATTTATTGCAAGTTATAAAAACAAGAATATATTGCAGATATGCAGATCAAAATAATGACGAAAGTTTTAAGTCTTTTTGAATGTTAGAGCGGCCAGTTTCATAGTTTTATTTTGTTGTCTATATTTTATTTTACATCTACCAGTTTTAAAATTTGCTACGCCTGGAGATATTATCTATTCATTTTCCCACTCAGAAGTCATAAAAAGTTCTCAGAAGAAACATTTTGCAGGAAACAACCAATAATACCAACGTTTAATATTGTGCAATGAGCAAGTGTCTCCAAATGAGATAAAAGACATCCGGTTGAAATGTCAATTGATAATAATGTAACAGGATAACGCGATTATTAATTTATCAAAAATAATAACACTATTATTTGAGGCTACACAATTAAAAGTAACAAAAGTTAAACTTAAAAACACAATAATGAACGCAACGTACAGTAAAGTGGGAATGATATACTATTATAAATTAAAAGATGATTACCATAGAAAAATAATTTCATAGAGTACCAAATAAATTGATATATTTTATATGGTGAATGGAATAATTAACCAGATATATTAGTAATCAAAGAATCACGTAATCTCTGAACGATTTGAGAGTACAAATAGATTATATATAAAGTGGATGACAATAGCCAATTTTATATGGAATATGTAAACCATTCAGAAGCGCAAGAAAGAAAGGAATGTTTGTATTAAGACTTAAAATGCACCTACACACTGAACTATTTACTTATTTAGGTAACTGACCCTAATCTATATTAAAATTACGAGTATGAAGCTGAAGTATTTCTTTATTTGGTTCAACGCGCTAATTTCAAAAACTACTAGTTCGAATTGAATAATTAATATGTTGGAATGCCCATGTAACCAGGAATTTTATAGGTTCTGTTATATAATGCTCTGATTAGGAGTGATGCACCAATACAAATGCTTCAAAACAGAAAAGAAATGAATAAATAAAAACTTACCCTTCCTGCATCGAAATTATTGACAACGGTTATGTTTGGGTTACACTGGCCCGGCAAGATGACGGATTCATTATCGGCAATTGGAGGCAAGACGTAACAAGCGTCATCCGAGTGGTCGATACTCCGAAGATCAGATGTACTGATGCCGAGCAGATTATTTAACGTCGTATTTACAAAAGCTTCCGTCAATTCCGTGGGATATGATGTCTCCCTTCCCAATTGCCAGATGTATACTAAAATTTTTATAGATTATTGGAGTAAACAGAAACAGAAATAAAGATTGTGACTTAGTGAATAAATAGTCGATAGCTACAGTATAAAATACGGTGAATGTGGCTAGTTGCTATATAGTTGACTCAAGCGTCGAGGGTCATGGGTTTGATTCCCAGTCAGTAATGATGAACGATAACTCTAGAAATGTATTTATCAGAAAAATATTTTGAGCTTGCTGGCTATCTCACACAGCAGACAAAACGCAGAAATTTCAATAGTGCAGTTAGAGCATAGTATTTTGCAAACGGCTTAGTACGTGTTCAGAAAGTTAACACATTTTTGTACGGTAACTTTGTGTGTGGTGGGCACACATAAAGTGAATGCTTGGTTTGTTCGTTTAAGCCACGCATGAAAAAAAGCACAGCCAGTGTTAATAAAAAAAATCATTTAAATGTATTTATTAGTAAATAAAAAATAAAAAAAACTATTATATGTTAAGTTTAGAAATCATGAATAACAGTAAAATCTACATGCTGTATCGTTTACCGGTTTACAAGTAGGTATAATGATAAATATTATGTTGCCCATTTAGCTCGTTAGAAACCTTTGCCAAATGTGAATTGAATATTTTATTTGATTTTATTGGTGAGCTTGTTTATTCAATTTATTTTGTTCTAATCTTAGGGCAGGTTGTCATTAATTATATTATTATTCATTTCATATTATTAATATGAAATAGTATAGGCATTTTTTAATTTATTGACGCCACACACCATGTATATCTTTAATTAAGTGTGAAACTTACCTCGTCGCTGCACATTTCCGATATTTTCACATTTGTATCCAACGGCGAAGATATCGTAATCCGTCATCAGTATCGAGAAATCGATTACTATATGTAAAAAAGGTTATACATTAATGTCGCTCTTTTCTTATGAATATTTATTAACGGTCTCGGAATGGCAAAACTTTTTATAAAAGTGTCTTTGTGAAACAAATTAATTGTACTATTAACATTAATTTATTTATATATTAAAGAATCGCTATGCGGCTTATCAAATATAAATTGGTTGGCTTCATTTAAAATGATACGTTGCAGGCCCACTACCAAGTCGTTAGCATTTTATTTTTAACTAAATTAATTCAAAAAAGGAAGGTCCTCAATTTTTGCATACGTGCTAAGTGTTAATTTTTTTAGGAGTTTGTTTTTTTTTCATTATTTCCTGTGTTACTAAAAATAAATATAGTTTAAGTGCATGATATATAAAAGTACTATTGTCATATGTTTATTTCTCAGTCTTTGATTTGCCAATAAAGAAGACTTTCTTCAGAAATTGTTTGTTTCTTTAGAATATTATTTTGCAACTACGTGACGTGTGTGAACATGTTTGTGAATTGATAACTCCTTATGTTAGACACGACTTTGTCTAGCTTTGTTATGGCAAACTGAACGCATGGAAAATCTTTAGGTGATAAAAAAACGCATGTAGACATGCGTGTGTCACAAAAAAAAAATAGGGCAACAGTGGTCAGGATCCAGTACGTGGATCATTATCGCGATAGAGACTTACGTTCCTGTGACACCGACATGTTCAGCCTAAATCTGGCTGTTCCCTGTTCGAGGGTCGCCGTGCCGGTGATCTCTTCGTAGAAGTTACTGTTGACAGCTTCATTTCGTACATCAATGGTGTTGTTTCCTTGGGTTAGCTGTAGCGTGGCGCAATCGCCCCTTTGGAACTGATTATCGGTCCTTGCGATTCCATACCAGGTACCAAGGAACTGAAACATTCATAAAATTTTGCATAACTAAAATTGTAGCAAAACGAACGTTATTTGAGTTGTCTGTTCTTACTTTATTTTTTTTAAAAACCAAAGCTTTTCAGACAGTCATAGAAATGGAGGAATCGAACTCAAGACTCTCGATTTGCTTTCGAAATGTGGAGCCAACTGAATAAGCAAGAAACGTATTTCTATTATGATTTTGAGGTGAAAATATTTGTAGTGATTTCTGTCACATGCTTAAATTTAAGATCAGTGGTTTTATATACGTCTCTGTCTATGACCCATACTTTTGTCTTTTGGTCAGGAGGATACTTCTAATTTAAATTAATTCTTCTAACTTTAACGTTTACGTAATGTCTAAACCAATTCAAGTTGGTTGCAATATAAATAAATGTTATTTTGCTTATTTCTCCCCAATTTGCAATAAAACATTTGTCTAGGTTGTTAGTGCAAAATTTCTTGGCTTATGAACGTTTATAGATGAGTTTTATTTATTGCAAAGTGAATTATATTTTATTAGCAGAAATTATGGACTTACAAGTTGATATAATTTATTTTTATGTATTGCGTGTGTTATGCTCCAGAATTTTATATTGACTGGATTATTTACGTCAACGAGTTACATAATTTATATTATGACTTATAGAATCTTTTGTTGTCATTTGAAAAAACCTTTCGTTAATGTGCATTGACAGTTGCATACTTAGTATTAGAATGTGAATTCCATTTTTTATGGAAAGGAGACAAATGAGCTGACGGTTCACATGATGTTAAGTGATTCCGACACCCATAGACACACACAAAATCTGGAAAGTTGTAAGTGGGTTGTTAACCTAGGAAATTGTATAGAAAGGGTTTATTGTAGGGGATTGGATCAGGATAAAGGATTTGGATGGAAAAGGATTGGGAAAAGAAATGGTCATTCGGTAACCCCAAAGTCATGCATACTTTATTTCATGACGACTTTGTAAGGGCGATGGTACTTCCCCGAGCGAACGTGGCCGTAGAAGTGTAGCAAAAGCTGTGAAAAGATGCTCGACCACCTCAGGCATCACATGATTTTTACTGCATTTTTATTATAAACAATGTAATCTGGTATTTTTAAATGTATTTATTTGCTTATATATTTTGATGCACGAGTTGTTGTATTTAATACGATAATTAAACTAATAAAAACTGCTTCCCTAACAAACAACCTCAAATTTTAATTGTATTATCTTGTCTTTTCGGAGATTAATTTTGGATTTAAATACATAAATTTGCATCTATTTTTATTTTCATGTACTTATGTCAGTAAAACAATGTTTTGATTCAATTAGCTGTGTACCTTTTATGCAACAGGCACTTCAAACTTTTTTACATTTTTCGCAACCTCAATAAAGAATCAAAGACATTCTTGAAATGCTGAACGTCAGCTCATGATAAAAACGATAAAAAGTACTTGATTTTATAGGTCATGATTAGTAACTGCATTGATAAAGATATATAAATGTATCAACTTGTTAGTGATTTCTATGTCTGTTTTTTTTACAGAAAAGTAATTTACATTAAGTGTCAAGGTTCCTTTCCAAATCATTATCATCTAGATTTTGTTGCTATAATCACGTTTCTATGACTAATTAATTAGACAAATATGCAATTTATGAATGAAACATCAAGCTCTGGACTTGTTGGTAGGTGTTTAAGATTATTAATACCTTTATTAATATGTAAATGGGTTTTTCTTTAATAATGTAATTTCCAAGAGAGTTAAACATTAACCAAAAGTACACCATGTGTACACACTTCAGCAATTTATTGATAGAATATGGTTTTGGCGAAGATCAGAAGCCAATGTACATGATCAAGGCCCATGGAGTCAGTCTTGTTATATATGATTATCTTTTATTTGGCTGTAAACCCGAGGATATGTAATCGATGGCAGTTAATTGATGTGTAACGATATCATAATCAAAAGTATATTAATATGTAATCCAATTTTTTATCATGTCAACTTTGCAGAATTTGTAAGTTGTCATATAACTGTAAGTAAATTTTTAAATTCACCGTTATTATTTTCAATTTAAAAATACAAATTTTTATTTAACGGCTGTGAAAGCACTTTCTTTTGATAATAAATGTAATGACCGGTTTCGAGCAGGCCACGTGATTTTTAAAAGTCGATTTCCAAAACTTTCAAAATTTGCGTAAGAATAAGCTTAAAATTTGAGAAAGAAAATGTTTTGAATACAATATGTTTACTTTTTTTTAATGATAATGAATCTTTACTGCGTTATTTCATTTACAAGGGAATTTAAACAATTCATAATTTACACCATAGATCTTAGTAGTAACTATATATAACATTGGGTAGTATTGACTTCCTAACTAGGTTATTTTCATAACCCGTCTATAGATATATTATAAGCTGCTTTCCACGGTTCCACCAGCAAATTGTATTTTGAAAATTTTTCAAAATCTATCCTATATTTATTAATCAAGCTAATAAACTATATGTATGTCAAATTGCATCCATTTTCAGATCCAAACTAATTTAGATAAAAGGAAATTTATATTAATTGCTTAAGACACTTTCTATGCTAAAAATAACACTACAGATTTAGACGTTTCATTTAAATGAATTTGTTTGCGTAGAATTAACGCGACGTATATTGGGTTATAAACGTCGTTAAAAATAAATTCAATATAATAAAAGAAGAATAAACAATGACTTAAGTTAAACTTTTTGGATAACTCGAGCAGGTTATTTAACTCTGTTTAATAATTCTTCATCTCAGTATCCCTATATTTCATGCTACTAACTATTAAATATCTTCAGACATAACCATGTTATACATTTTTTACGTTTAGTAAGTATGAGAAAAATTAATTTTGAAACTGCAAGCATTCATCGATAGCAACAGTCTTCAACATTTGCTATATTATGACCGGTTTTATTGTTGTGACTCCATCCGCGCGTTATCTTTTTTCCGATAAGAAGTCTAGATTCTATTCATATCTAACTGTCGCGAATTATTTTTGCGAATGAATAAATAAAATATACGATAACAGAGCCAAAAAATAGTCCAATTTAAAGATTCGTTAAACTAACTTGTTTTCAATGATAACAAGCGGTTAATGATACTATAGACAGTAAGTAAATAATTATTGCACCATAGGCATCTATTGTTATAATATATATTTTAAAGTTTATACGTCAGGAAGGTTTGTACTAAATCTCAAAAATCCATGGACTTGGATGAAATTTAACACTCAGATTTTTTATAATCGATTTTAATTTATAGGATTTTCATATATATAGGAAGCAGTAGTACAGCATTTTTAACAATTTTGAGAATTTACAAGAAAACCACTTCACTAAACTTGTGTTTCATGTTTATCTCCTTTGATCGTAGACGTATGGTTCCGCATATTAATATAGGGTTTGAATATTTTGAGATCAGTCCATAGCCGTGCAAATGTATACTGAAAATATTTTTGCGCACTGATGATGAACAAAGTTGATTTTAATAGCAAAGATATTAAACCTTCAAAATGTATCATTAGTTAATTATCACCGCAGCCGAGAGTTCGGTCACATATTTGTGTAAGTTTTTTGTTTTAGACAATTTACAGAACTCCTAATTGATTTGGTAGACGTTACCTTTTTCGATGTTTTGTATCTGATAACCCCTTTAATTTCCATCAGACACAATAATATATACACACATGCAGTTTAGAATGAATATAGGTACATAAAAAAATGAGACAGCACTCTTGTATCGATTGCTTAAGTTGCCTTACTTTTCCTCTACAAAATTACTTGAATACCGCTTCTAAGCCATTTAAATGTTAGAGTATCGGTTTTTATACTTAACTCCAAAGGATAAACTGAATCGAACACAGACATCCTGTAACGATTATCTAAGGTGTTCCTGACAACCAGGATCTTTAAAGGCCCATCCGGCGCACCATATTTATTTTCAAGCCATAATGCTACTTTACTAATAATAATAGTTAGTTGTTAATAATACATTGAAGCCATAAAGGTAAACTTGGTAAATAAAAGGAAGTAAAAGAAAAGGATGAAAAAAAGTCTTTTGCGACTGGAGCTTATTAAGTAGGTCTTGTCCATTAAGTCTGCGTCGTAAAAAATTATACGGAGTAACAAAATAAAGGTGGTGGTTGTTTAAGATCTTTTATCAGATTTCCAAAATTTGGACACGCTTGCATGGAACAGGTTCGAGCAGTTATCGTGGTTTCAAATAATTAGTGTCACTTTTGAAAAATAAAATGATTAAATATCTATTGATTACGAGAAAACATAAAAGAATGTAGATAAATAAAACAAATTTTCATGTTTTATGTATCAACTTTCGGCATCGGAAATATTATTTGCGATTATACCAATCGAACCCATTGATGTAATTTTTAATTGATAAGAAAAACAATTTTAGGTAAGAAATTTGAGTCATCGGCTTTGACACATATTAAAAGAATAAAAAAGCGATGCTCATATTAAAAATAAGAAAATATTATTGTATTGAATGAAGAATATGTAATAATATGCTACCAAAAATATGGTTATAGTTTTGCTTGAGATAAATTAGAATATATATAAATAAATAATTGATATTAGTGGTCCTGATATCGTTTAACAAGAGATAGAGAGAAAGTGTATCTGTGCTAATATCTGTGGCATGGGGTTTTGATAGGGATTATTATTAAGAATTGAATAAACATTATGATGAAAATAATGGCTTGTAAATAAATATAAGTGAGTACTTGCTGTTATAATGTTTTTTTTTGCCTGAACTAGGATACATCGACTAACGTTACAAGTTTATTTTCGCAGAAAATTACAAGAACCAACTTCAAAAGCCTAAAATGTGTAGTTTCGAAACATATCTGCTCTTGTGTTTTGATGTAAAAAACAAACTACTGAACCGATTTTCATAAAAAAAATGTGCGGCTATTTTGGGAGGCCCTATCAGTTATAATTGATTCTTTAAAATCAATACGCTGGTGGTGAATATACATGCGAATATTCTTAAATTTTAAAATATTGATTTAAAAAATTAACTACTGAACCAGTTTTCTAAAAATATTACGGTACAATTTAAAAAGAACGACCAATGAGATAAAAAAATATTTTTAAAATCGGTTCATAAATGACGGAGATACGCGCGAACATACTCATAAAAATAACATATAAATATCCGAGTTGAGAACCCTCCTCCTTTTTTGAAGTCGGTTAAAAAGAAACCTTTTACCCCTCATCGTCCTTTTTGAGTTCAAACTCTTTACACAAATATAATCCAGTAAATACTGGATACATGACAACCCTGATTATAAGGGAACTAGTTTATTTTCTCGAAAATTTACAAAATCCGATTTCAATTTTTTTTATTCGTGTTACAGCTTACTTTTGTGACATCATTTCTTTGTTATTTTTATTTAAGAAACAAACTAAAAAACTGTTTTATTTTTTGACAAGTTTATGGAACTGTTTCGGAAAGATCTATATTTTTTCAGACAATAAAAAAATTAAATCGGTTTACAAATGACGGAATGAAATGATATGCGGAAAAATTCGTTAAAATATTGAAACATCCGAACTTGAATAGAGGAACTTCTTTTTTTAGGTTCGGCTAATAAAAAGAATAGCATTTAAGTTTAATTAAATAATAATATACTACAGTGTTATCGATTTTAAACGTATCTTTCATGGTGAACATTGATAACGATGAATCTAATCAAAAATGAAGAATCAAATCTGTTCCTAATAAATAAATGTTTAATTTACTAAATATTGACTGTTACATATTTAAAAACAATTTGTTATTTATTTTATTTTTACTTTTATTACTACTTTTAGGAGATTCACTATATTTAGTGTGATGAAACTTTTAAAATATTTTATTTTTAAAGTCTGGAAGGATTAAAAGACTATTTAGATAAATGCTAACACGGAACTCTAAAAACGTAGATTCATATTTTGTAAGGGTTCCGTGCCTCAATAGAAAAAAAGAGCCCTTAGGAGGATCACTACGCGACTGAGTATTTTTAAAGTTATTTAGGTAAAATTTGGTTTACATATAATTATGTATAATATAAAAAATCTCATATTTCCGATATCTTATATGATAATATTAAATATAATACATTATATATTTTTATGATTTTCAAAGTAAAAGTAAACTGTTTTAAAATTGATGATCCTTCTGACCTATTTCAGCCATTGTGACCACTTCGATTCCTGTGGAAATTATAGTTGATAGCGGTAGAAGGACGGGCTTTTAGTTTATCGCGTTTCGCATCATGGTCGGCTTTGCGCTGATCCTCAGATTCGCGGACACGCCTCTTCACTTTCTCGCTATTCTGGACGCTGTGATGCCTAATCTTCCCATCGAGAGGTCTCTATGTTACATCTTCTCATATTTCGTTTTTTAACGTCTTTATAGCAAAGGAAAAGTCCACCACTTTTTCGCCTTCCCCTCTTTTAATTCAGAATAAAAGATGCACTTCGCCACTCTCTTCTCCACCATAGGTGATACACTACCTCCACACCGAAGCTGTTGACGCATTAAGTAGGCCTCAATGCCCCCAATATTGGCTCATCACGGCAGTTCGCAAGCACTCGATCGGACCATCTGGTCATTATGACGGTACGGAGGCATTTAAAGTGGAAACGATACAGACTGCGTATGTGGTGACGATACACATATTATTTCTCAAAGGAGTACAATGGATTTGGCAGCACAATAGTTATGTAAATTGACACATTATTTGCTAGCTTAATGTCACGTGAGCAGAAGACCCTGGCACGCAGCTTTCTCAATGCGGAAAATGCTACACCAACCCTGCTGTTAATCTCTGCGCCAGGGTAACACTTAGATGCAATAGTGCTTCCCAGATTTCGAAATCTATCGACCTGCTTCAGCACATCCTCACCAAGCTTTGTGGTCAGTGACTCATAACCATGTGTGTCCATGGACATCACTTCAGTCTTCTTGACTCTGACTTTTAGGCCAAACTTATCATAAGCTTAGCGAAAAGCAGACATTAGCTGTTGAAGGCCCTCCGGGGATTCTGCTAAGATACATATGTACATAAGTTGTTAACATACACGATCACGGAGATTATTCTCTCACGACCTTGATACATGCCTTAAGTTTAGCTAAATTAAAAAAAAAAAATCTGTGCAGAAACAGATGCGGATTTCCTTGGAAAAAGTTTCTTGACCACAACTGCAAAGTAAAAAGCAAACAATTTTGGTGCTAGAACACGCCCTCGTTTCACCTTACAAGTGACGAGTAAAAATTTGGACTCATAAGCATGTCTTCATGCAGGAGTCTAAAATTCTCTATAAGTCTAAAATTCTCACTAACTTCTCCGTGCACCCTAGTTTCACCAGCACCATCCTTAGTGCTTCTCGTGACTTATTGTCGAAAGCTTTTTCCAGGTCGACAAAGCAGAGATACTAATGGCAACCCTTTTTTGATATTATCTGCTATTCTCTTGCACGCACGGAAAATATGGTTTCACGGTCAGGTCGGAAGCCAAACTGGGTTTTGGGCAGAATGTTTTCAGACAAATCCTTCAGGCGATTCAGAAAGACTCTGTTGAGGGTCTTTCCAGGGGCTGACAGTAGTGAAATACTGCGGTAAGAGTTGCAGTCCGATCGGTCATCCTTGTTATTCTACAGAGCACTGATGCGAGACACTTTTAAGTCCTCCAGGTCTCGCTCTACCTTCCACATGCGAACAAAAAATTCCTCATCGCCGTACTTCAATAGCTCTCTCGGTATAAGACCTACGCCAATCGCACATTTAATATATATGCCGCCCTGTCTGGTGGCAGTAACAATATCATCTCGTGATGGGTGTTCATCCAGCTCGAAAACTAGAGATAGTTTCGGCATTGAGCCGATGTTATGTAGATTAGCATCTACGTAGGGCAAGGTATAAATTTTTTTAGCCCAACGTTTAAGCACATCCTCCTTTCTTGTCGGGAGACGTGTACTGTCTTATTACCTTAGAGGTACTTTGACTCGATAAGAAGTGCTTTTCGATAAGAAGTGACCTTACGAACCTCGCAGTAAAATTCTCCAACCTAGTTTGTGTTAGAGAGCCACTGCATGTGACAAGCTTTGTTTTGCTACTACTTTTATTTTAATAGCCAAGACAACCTTACGCAGTTCCAGGTTACTTGCCCTGACTGCAATAACGCTATTACCTCGCCTGCTATGCTGTCTCAAGAGCCCTTGGTGTTTGTCGAATGCTGCCCGATCACTGCGTCATTCTCATCGAACCAATCTTCATAACGATGATCTTTCTTACTCAGAGTAACGGTATCAGTTTTCATGACATGAGAAGTAAAGAATTCGAGTTATTTTTCGACGAATAAGAATTTATCATAAGGTTATTGCACCAGGCGTCAGTCGAAGTAAAAAATAAATAAACACTTATAAATACTATACGAAAAAATACTACTTCCCAATGATCGTCCAATTACATAATATTTTACTTGAGACGTCTCATATTATCACGGCGCCGAAATCAAGTTTATAGAGTGAATTTTTAAACTTATGTATTAACATTTATTAAATTGTTGATTGAAATTACACGGTTTCCGCTGTCAGATAAGGATGTTGGATTATTTGAAATAAAATGTTGTATATCTGTAGATTTTTTACTCATTTGATGATAGGAAATGACGATTTTTATGAACGACTCGTTATGTATTAAGTATTACATATTTCAGGGGTGATAAGAAAAGATTTTGGTATTGATTAAGGTAAAGAATTACGACAAAAATTAGGACGGCATTATTATAGAAAAAAAATTGGAAACGTTTCAGCCATTCTTTCTTTACGATTGTATTTCGCTAAGAATTAAGCGGACGAGAAAAGCAGATACTTTTATTAAATACACAAAATCCGAACCAATAAATGCATTTATTAGGCGATCAAATTTTGATTATTTATTATGTTTTTAATATGGTTAACTAATAACATTAAATTAACATTTATCTAAAATATCAAAAGAAATTACTGGAGCATGAAGTATATTTTTTTCAAATTTAAAAGTAAAAAGCATGCTTACCCGTGTGACATTAAAGTTTTGCACCAAGGCGATGTTAGGGTTACACTGTCCGAATTGTACCAACTGTGCACTACTTAACTCTAAAAATCCTAAAATACTAACGAGTATAAATATTAACCTAGTCATTTCGAGTTCATAGTTCTACGATCACGGCACAATAAGCGGGCGACCTAGGGAAATGGCGATATTTTTTTATATTATCACATTTATATGGAATCTTATCAATATATTTATCTTCTGCTAGAATTATGAGTTAATCGCGATGTATTCGTTTCGAAAAACAATAAGGGATTAGTTGACGATCATAATGCATTAAGGAATGTAAAATTGCACTATACTCGGTCACTTTTACTTTTATTAATCAGAATAGTGATTCATTTAGATCTATATAGATCGATTTTTCTTTATATCTTATCTGATACTCAAACGCAAAGTAAGATAAAGTTTCGGACAATATTTCTGTCATATCCATATTATTGCAATATTTAGCGATTAAACTAGGGCGAACTACTGGAGAAATCCTACCTAAGAGAGCGCTAGTATAATCGGTATTACTAGGCTATAAATATAATGTTTGCATGTTTTAATGTTTAATGCATAATCTCACAACATGCTAACGGGTTGCGATGATTGATATATACAATAGTTGGTAATTGCGAACGGCATGGTTAGTGTCTATCGTCTATGGGAATCTACAATATCTGATGATTTTTGGAAAGAGAACCTTGGTGATAGAACGGATGGGAAATTATTTACGATTGCTGATGAACTGATTTGGAATTAAATGCCAAGTATACTTTATTTTTTTGAAGACTTCGCATGTGATGCGGTGGTAACCCCTCGATCAAACGATCTGATGCGTGAAATAATACCTGTATGTAATGGTGTGCTTTAAAACATAAAAAAATTACTTCTTGTTTTTGATTTAGATTAACATATTTTCTTCTAGGATAGTTTGTATGTTGGTAAAATCTATTTTTGAATTTAAGGTAAATAGGTCGAGGATAAAGTACAACCTTATGTTGGCATGTTGTTTCTTAAATTAATATAAATTTTATGTCATCCTTTAAAAATTCCCTAACAATTATCGAATACGTATGTACATAAATTTTATAAAAACTGTTAAAATTTCTTAAATTGCACATTAAAGTAAAGTCTTATAATATAAATACGACTAATATATATGACATATTAGATATATTGGACATGAATACACAATACATTTAATATAAATACATGACATATTAAGTGCATTAAATATATATGCGACTAAATTAACTAGCATATATGAAATATTAAGTACATTTAATATAAATACATGTAAATTAACTAGCATATATGACATATTAAGTATAAATACAACTAAATCGACTAACATACATGACATATTAGGTATAGGACTTGAAAGTGTCTTGTCATGTTTTACTATTTGTGTTTGTAATAAATTGTTAATTATGGACTATTTCTACCTGTATAAGGACGAACGAATGAATCAGAATATTATAATTTACTAATAAGATACTAATTATTATAATTTATTAATTAAAAATCTGAAACGACTAGACAATATAGTTTCATCAAATTAAATCATGCAATTTAAATGTGTTGAAAACGCTTAATTGAATTTCATATGGAAGCGAAAGTTATAAAAAAAAGTTTCAGAGGCAGACACTACAGTTTATTAGAGGTCATCATAAATAATATAATATAGAGAAATATGTATGCACGTGGAAACGCAAAGATTATTGATTGATAACCTGATATCAGTTATAAGAGAGTTTGATTATTATATATTAACAGGGCGATGACCCGCAGAGGTATCTGGATATTATATAAAAAATGGGTTCCAAAATTGTGCCTTGTGGTAACTTCAAACATTGCTTAATCGATTAATTGGAAACATTATGCATTTTTTATTTGTAATTTATAATACCTATATAATAATTGTGGAGTTTAAGAATGTTTCTTAGCTTATGTTTTGTTTTCATTTATGGGCTATAATATTTATTTTAGGAGAAACTTGGCTGTTATAGCAAAGTCAAAATTGAACATATTTTACATACATTATGTGCCATCTCGAACACTGTATGTTTAAGATCTACAGCTGGTACGATAATCAAACAAATATTTTTTTTGAGTAAAACTACAAATTACTAGTATAACATTTGCAGCACTCAGGCAGTATTTGTGATTAATATTGTTTCTGACACTTACGCAAATATCATAGAACAATTTTTTCGCGGTTTTTTTTAAAGTTCATCATCCGAAGTTTCGAACTCTTTACAGGTAGGGCTGTTATGTTTGATGTCCTGGTGTCACTTGTCAATCTTGCATACCGTCAGCTATAGTATTATCATTTTTTGGCGTAGATCAGATTAAAAATTAATATTTCAGCTGACAGGTGTTATTTGCAGGTGCATTTGTTAGCTGGGCAGGTGTTATTTTTACACATATTGGCTCTTTAAATTTACTAGCAAAAGCACGCAGACATTTAAGTCATATTTATTTATTGTGCATATCAAAATACAAAGGGAAGATATTTAATGACTAAACTGCCCAAACCGTAAAGTCAAAAAACCATCAATCACGAATTGAAAGTAATGGATATCACATGAGTACAATTTTAATTTTTTTTCATTTCGATTTATAATTTTTTAAAATCTACTTTTACTTTGGCCATGAAGAGCGGGCTGAGATATTTTGAGTATTGGTTTTCGAAATCAAGAGGCTTACTTTCGAATAACAGTTAATAACAAAAATAATTAAGTTAATAAGGGATCACAGTAAAGCTGCCAGTTCTTGAAATCACGTTTGTTTAATGAATTAAGTTTATCAGCTTTTTATGGTTCTTTGGAGGTGGTAAACTGTATGGACTAAATGTATGCAAATTGTTTAAATTATAATAAAATGCTTGCCTGCAGTTCCATTTTTAATAGGTTCCGTTTTATAATGGTAGACTGTTGGTTAAAATACAAATATAGAACTTTCATATTTTATTGTTACATTGATGTATATATGTATGTAGGTTTTGGTTTACGTAAGGATTACGTTTTGCTTTTTTATTTTAACTATCTGTTTTTTTTTATTTTAACTGCCTGTGTTTCGGTTTACAGGATGGGGTTAATGAATAAACAGATTATGAATGATTAGTTATAATATATTTACTAAATATACTTCAATTGATATTTGGTATATACATTTAATAGTATATACAAAATATAACCTACATAAAACACACATGTATAATGGTAACTAAAGACGAGACATATTCAAAGACGAGACATATTAAAAAAATTATCAGATTTAGAGAATGAAGAGCAACTAACGAGCAAGCGGGTTACCTGATGGTTACCAATCTCTACCACACATGGACTCCCGTTACACCAGAGGAGTAACAGGAGCGATGTTGGCTTTTAAGGTAGGAACAAGCTTTTCTTTTGAATATCCCTAAGTCGTTTCAATTCGGAAATACCGATTGATTTCACAAGCGTGTCCTGCGTGATAGAAAATGATGACGAAAACGCACTGTGGTGGTATCCATGATATTGGGGTATTAATCCGAACAATTCCTCTGAACACTCCTCATAGTAAATGCGGTATAGTTTGCTTAGAGATGCAACATATTTTTACAGGGTCAATAAGTCAACCCGATCGGAAAGAACTGGATCATCAACGATTCGAGCAGCTCGACGTTGGCTGCGGTCAAATGGCAGGAGCTGATAAAGTAGTCTCTTATTCAGCTCCTGCCATTTGACTCCATGTGCGATCATACTTGCACCTTGTACAGCTTAAGGCGGTCTGACGCCAAGCTTACAAGAATTCAATTTGGCTTTTCCTTTCAAGTAACCACGGAACTGTACGTTGCTTGATATGTCGCCAAGAATTTTGATCGAGGCTGCGGCAACCAGGAAAGTGTTTTGCAAAAGAGTAGATAAGACAAAGGGTTTCATTTCAACGGTAAACGCGCAAACTAGTGTTTTCTGTGGGTTAAACTGGACTAAATGAAGACCCCCATCCGATATTTTGCCTAGCAAAATCTCGATTTCAGAAACATGTTTGTTCCGGCGCTTGTTTACCTGGTTCTGAGAAATATTTGCCCGGCTGGTATAGAAGGTGAAAACTGTACAGTTATTCATTGATATGCAGAAGAGACAGTGTATGAGATAGCACTTGGTGTCGAAGAATTTATCGTCGACAACAACCTTGAAGCTCCGATCTGCAAGCAAGCTGGTTTTCCAATCGTGTAATTTCTCTGGTAGCCCGGGAGATGAGACTTTGTAAAGGAGCACTTTGTGCCATGCCCGATCGAAGACCTTTGCTACGTCCAATCTGATTGCGAAGGCCTCACCCTTGCTCTCAATTGCTTCCGCCTATTGGTAGGTCAGATAAAAAAAGCGGAAGCTATATTGGGGGTCGTCGATCAATTGATAATCTTCTATGTATCTTAAGAGTTGCGTGTTTATAATTGACTCCATGACTATTGACAAAACAAGGAGGTAATTGCGATTGGCCTATAGTTATTTGGATTCAAGCGATTGCCTTTTTTGGGGATTGGGTGTACTGAAGCCATTTTCCAAGATTTAGAGACCACGCCGAAGGGATAGGAGAGCGGAAAAATACGCGTTAAGACCGGTGCCAATTCTGGGATGCACGTTCTTAGTACTATTGTAGAAATTCTGTCGAGCCCACTTGATTTATGAACATCAAGGGTGAAAAGCGCTATACTGAGACTGTATTTCTACATTGAGTGCTCACACCGCGGGATGATCGGCGGTGTGGCCCAACAAGTGCTGTACAAAGGTGGTGAGGCTAGCGTACAGAAGTTCTCTTCAATCTAAAACGCGCATATGCCCGAAGGCAGGCGAACTACTTTCGTGCCACTTCTACCAATGTGCTGCAGCGAGAGCACTTTTGAAGGATCTGGGGGCAAAATTATACTCTTTCTTTAAGGCACTTGTATTTATATCACAAAAAGCCGCCGCCCAGGCTCGATAGCATGCTTGCTGATAGCGAGAGGCTATCTTACAGGAGCGACTAAACCAAGCTTTGCTCTTACCATTAATGGGAATGACAGAGGATATAATATATAATTCCATACCGCGAAGCACCACAATATCATACTATAGGCACCACTAGCGGTCCAAACATTATAAAGAAGTTTGGTAAGAAGAGCCCAAACGATATGGTTTTGTGCTTGAACGTGGCAATACATTTGCTATTCTGTATATTGAATTAAAAGAGTCAACGAATACATAATAAGGTTCTACTTACAGTGAATGAAATTTCTTTATGGAAAGTAAGACAAACGAGCAGACGGTTCACCTGATGTTAAGTGATCCTGTCGCCCATAAACACACGCAAAATTCGGAGAGTTGCGAGTGCATTATCAACATGAGAAATTGGATAAAATAGCTTTATTACATAGGATGGGGTCGGAATTAAGGAGTCAAAGGGGAAAGGAGTGGGAAAAGTAAAGGGTAGACATGGCCATCCGGCATTCCCAAAAGTCATGTATACTTAAGAAATGACATGGTCTTCCGGAAATCCCAAAAGTCGTGTATACCTTTTACTATTTCTTGCCGATTTTATAAAGGGCGGCGGTGCTTCCCCTGCTGATCGCAGCCGTAAAAATGCAGCAAAAGCTGTGATGGGATGTTATACTCTACCACCTATAAAAAGATGACATGTGCTACGATAAACTACCTATTAGTATACCTACGAGTATACATGTATAATTTTTTCAGACAAGTGCATAATTGACTTCTTATGTCTTAGAAGTGTAATGCCGCAATATATTTTTAACAGTTATTTTGATCAAATAAAAATGTAAGACTTTTGAAAATCGGTTCATAAATGGCGGTGAAATCTTTAGACACATATAAAAAGAGTACAACTGATTTTTTTTAGAAACAGTCAATCAATAAATTATAAAAATCTGTTAAATTTAAATTATTTCATATTTCTTGAATTAGTACCAGATGTGAAGTAGAAAAGGAAAATTAGAAGTACATTATCGGATAAACCTGTAAAGGCAACGATTTTTAAAAGCTCACTTAATGAAACAAAGAGAAAACAGGACTTTAATTGTTAGTTTATTATGGTTCTATGATTACCGTGACAAACATTTATAGAATATGAATTTCCATTTTAATTTTGCTTTGTAACTTTATGTTTTCTTTTTTAATTAAATTTTTACCGAATTCAAAACATTCTCTGATTCTCATGACGACAATTGTGACCTAGATATTAATCGGTTCTGATATGTTTGATATGATTTACAAGTTAGTTTACTTATTATGTAATTTTCTGCCAAAAACTAAATTTTTGATTGAGAATTTAATATTTGACCATACTATAATAACCGTTATTTATTGTTAAACTATAATTTATAGATTCCAAAGCGTTTATATTTGTTATTGAATTCCCAAGGTTACGAACCCTTCATAGCGTTTATAGTCACGGAACAGACTGACTTGATTGACATTATGTCGTTGTTGCTGTAGGTTTATTATTATTGTATTTGGTCCGATCTAGGAAGAAGTTGTAAATTCTTTATGGAGTTCATGCAGTTTTTAAATTCTTTGGTTTAATTTTATTTATTAATGGATCTCAATGGTGACACCCAACCACCTTCTCTATTAAAATTGTGATGTTAGTTTACTTCAATAGCTTCGCGAATCATTCTTGAGATGAACCAGTATATGTATCCGATATAATGATCAAATCGATGTCTTGTCTGATATATGATCACAAAGTGCAGACGTCTTAAAGCGCTGGTGCTTCATATTATCGGTGTTATTACTTTTGTTAGTATTATTCTTTTAGTTTATCAGATAAAAGGCAGACCGTATTTACAGTCAGGCTCGTATATTCCAGGGTCTCGCAGAGTACTTGGAAAATAACGTCTTTTAGCATCTCTGCATATACGATTGCACCGGTTGCGTAAGAATTAATATCTTAGCAGGTTACGTTATAGGGGAAAACGTTTGTATCTACGCTTTGCTTTATCCCTTTGAGCCATTAACTCTTTAATATGATGCTTTACTTTTACAGCTTTTATTGGTGCGTGTTTATCGTATAAATTTAACAGTATACGATTAAATTCATTAACCTTATTATTCTTTATATATATTTAAAAGTAAAGAAGACATCGGTATCTTTAAAGATAATTTATGCCAATGTAAGAAGCATAATTAAGCCAAGCATACGCGATGAAATTAAATGTATTTTAAAAAGTTTTGACAATATAATATACATTGTACTATTAACTGAAACATGGATGTTATCTCAGTCTGATGCAAAAATGCTTGAAATACCTGATTGTACGCATGTGTACAATATAAGGAAGGGTATTGTTAGTGGTGGTATATATGTATAATTTACATGCATTAAACAATTAAATTTACTGTAAAGGAGGAACAGAAGATAAATGGAAATAATTATTTGTTGATGAAATCAATAAAATTTTCATTACCTATTGATCTAATTTATAGGCTCTCGAACAGAAATTTAAAACAATTTTTTGGGTCTTCATCCTTTTTGGAGAAACGGAAAATAGTATTTGGCGATTTTAATATTTTTTTACTGCCAAATGACAGAAAATATAAAGAATATATGGGTTACTATACAATAAATAAAATTAACGCAAATTTTTTATCCAAGAAACTGAAAACACAAAAGTATAATTGAACACGTATGTGAAACAATTAAAAACGAATCTGGCTATTATAGATTCAACATTTTTAGATCATAAACAGATCTTTATGGAATATAATAAAAATATAGCCTTTTTTATTTCCTTAAAAAAATGTAAACAGATTCATTTAAACTTCAACCAATTTAAATATAGTGTCCCAACAATAGAAAAATAATAATAAAATAACAGTTCTTTATTTTGATTTTAACACTAGCAATAATTTATGACAGTAAATAAAATAAATAAAGATATTAAACTGAATCTTAATAAGTTTACGTATCATACCATGTCATGTAGTATCATTCTTTAATTAAAATTTTATTTTAATTATTTTCTATATACTATCTTTTTACAATCTTTTAAAATGCCTTCTCTATATCTTTCCATGTATTCCTATCTTTTGCCTTTAAATATTTCGTCTATCCATATTTCTTTAGATCTTCCTTTTTTTGTTTTATTTGGCGGCCCTGTCCATGTGGTTAAATTTTACCCATTTAGTTTTGTCCATGCGCGCCACGTGGCCAGACCATTT
>JAOCPS010517881.1:0-11485 GCA_025505425.1 Graphium colonna
ATAAACCAATTGTATCCAATTTCCCAGGTTGACAACGCACTCGCAACTCTCCGGATGTTGCATGTGTCCATGGGCGATGGGATCACTTACTTAGGGTATTCTCCCTAGATGGCTCATGAAATTTTCAGGGAAACAGGTTTATCAGTTTTTCTTTTAAATCAAAATAACAAAATTGATTTTATTTATTTTTGCGCATATCTCCGGCATTTATGAAACAATGACATAAATTATTTTTATATTTGATGGAGCTTTCTTCATAAATAGTCCCATTAACTTTAAAAAAAAAACGGCTTATTGTTTTGTTTTTTAATTAAAAATAACAAACTTTAGGAATGTTTGCACACATCTCCGCAACTTATTAACTGATTTGAATAAAATATTTTTTTTTATTTTGATAATTCACTTGCAAAATTTTCCTACATTTTTTTATTTAAATCGGATTAGTAGTTTGTTCTTAAAATCATAATAACAGAGATGATGTGTTTTTAAAGTATATTTTTAAGGCATTTTTTGTAATTTTTCTGTAAAAATAAACTTTTACGTTAATGAGTTATTTTAATCTGATATTTTTATGTTAATTCACCGCTTAGAGGTCGAGAAAAATGGTTTTCAAATATAGTTATCGTATGAATTTTTCTTTAAAATAATCTAAAAATTGGGAGCAAAACTGTGCATTCAACAGCTATTTGACCGCAAAAATACAAAATTTCGTAATAATCAATTGAGAAATTTAGTAACTTTGGTAATTATACAAGATGTTGAGTCAATTTTAATACTCGAAAACGTTATATGTGGTGATCATATATGAAGAATAAAAATAAAATAAACATTAATTTAGCACTGAGTTACATAATTGACAGTTAAATAATTAATGACGCAATCCATCCTAGTGGACACCGCGTGGCCGTGAAGTGGAAGGCGAGGGGAGTACTGCTGATCAAGTGCCGCCCTCAGTATTTAGACTTCATTTATTTATTGGAAAATTTGGTTGAAAACCATGTCCCTAATTTCAATACATAAATATGATGACAATCGAGTACCAAGTGCTCTCATTTAATATCGTTGGTGACTAACCAATCACCTGAAGCTGATTGGTGAGTTACCTTTAATATTAAATTAAAGCACTTGGTACTCGATTGCCATCCTATTTATGTAATAATTTATGGGACATAATAAATAAATGAAGTGTGGTGGTACAGCGCGATGCCTACTCAGCTGAGCACGCTCAGGTCATCGACCTCGCCGCCCCTCCGTCCATGCCGTGCCAGCTAGATTATGTTAACTCAGTTGTAAATCAATATTTATTTAAAATTTTTATTCTTCATATATGATTGGTACATATAACGTCCTTGAATATTACTGGTGACTTTCCAGTCAACCTGTATATATGTTAGTTACTTTTATTTCACAACGCATCATTTTTGAATTTATTAACTATGTATATAAGAAATGTTTACTTTCTACAGTGAAATTATTGTGTTATCATGGATGTTGTTAAGCTTCTCAATAAAAAACACAGTGGCACACACAGAAAACATGAAAAATTATTATGTGTGTGTTTTTTGAATCGTCAGAAATTTCAGAGTACAAACAATCGGTTCAGAAATTATAAATTTAATGAATGGTAAATAATATCAGCAAATTAAATAATCGCGAAGTCCAAGTTTGCGGTAAATTATTAGTTTAAAAAACCTCTGCATCCTAAGAGTATATAGCAGTATAAATATAGGATTGGAAGGGAAAAGGAGTGGGAAAAAGAGGAGGGTAGTAAAAGCTATTCAGCAAAGTCTTTGCCCAGCAGCAAATTTAAAACAAGTTGTTATTTTTAATTACTATAGATATACTTAAAAAATCCTAAAGACTTTTTATATATCTTATACCACTCTATCTGCCATTATTTAGGTATCAGACATCGAAGGTAGAATAGAACTTTGAATTAATTGTAATATTTATACGTGAAAATAAAAAAAAAATCAAAGTATTCTTATGAACCTGATAAAGGTGCATGGAGTTTGGCACAATTAAATTTTATACAGAATAGGTAAAATAGTGTGCAAAGATAATATTTTATATAATTTTTAATACATTACATTAGCAAAAAGTCAGTCAATCTCTACCATCTTCTTCATCGTCCTTACACACACTGGCACGACAAATCCAATATGTCAAACGATTTATTTTTTTCAATTTCAATTGACAAAAGTGAAATCTACTAATAAATTATTTTTTTAAACAAGGTTTTATAGTGTTTGTCAAGACGAACCAAACGAGCCCAAACTCGATAGGTTTGCATCGTCTAATTAGGGAATTCCTATGGCCACCTTCCAGCTCCATCGTCAGACCAGCTCTAAGTTTTTAAATTAGACAATTTAACGGATTTTATCACGGTTTATTTTAAAGTTTTATCACCCGACGTTTCGAACCCTCTACAGCGTTCATGGTCACGAAATCAGCCAATTGCTCAGGCGCAGGGCCGGCTTTTTACATGCCCATCCGACGCATGGATCATCTTTCTTTTCAGATGATGGAGTGATCAGTCTGCATTTTTTTCCTAATCCAACCAAGAAACAAGAACACACCGTTTATGGTCCCCCTACGGGATTCTAACCCACGACCTCCAGTCTACAAAGCAAATATATATATATATATATATATATATACATTTATAGCTGCTGATATCGTTTGTAGCACTTTGTGTCGACCGTAAGCAGCTGGGTGTAGTTTTAAAGAAAAATTTGTAACCATTTATTTATTTTTTACTTGTATTATGACATTAGAAGAAGTGTTCAATACCTCTTTTAAAGGGATGAACAACAGAACTGTTCCCTACATGCTTATGATTCACCATGACTGGTGCTCTATGGTTACTTATGTATACTCTAAGATAAGCGTGTATGCTATGCCATCTAGCACTTCTACAAGTCATATTAGACAGAGGATTCATGTCCATCTCAAAAAATCCTTTGAATATTAATTTTGGAATTCTCCCAATAAAATAACCGAGTGTCAATTTGTATTACCATACGTAATAAGCGATGGAGATAAGTATTAGATTACTGGGCGAGGGTAACCCTATAATTTCCATCATAATGGACATACAATAATGAATACGTTATCGGGTACCTTGGTCGATCTTCCAAATGTTTTCTTAGTGTCGGCTTAAGTAATGAAACGTAATTCCTTGACATATTACGTCTCAATTACCGATATGTGTTTTTTTTTTATTTTTATCATTACTAAGAGTTTTGAGGTCGTAGACCGTATGACCGTTATTAGGAATCATAGGGGAAGATTTCTTGGATTTTTGGTTAGAAGGTTAGAGTATTTGAAGTAATAGTGTATGTTCGAGGTATAGGAGCATAACATTTTTTTACATCTTTTGCTGCACTTTACTCGGAGTAGTACCACCGCCCTTTATAAAGTCGGCATAAAATAAAGTATCCATGACTTCTGGGCTGATGGCTATGTCTACCCCTTAATTTTCCGCTCCTTTTCTTTCCAAATCCTTAATCCCGACCCCGTCCTATGCAATAAACCTATTCTATCCCAGGTTTTGTCTATGGGCGACGGTATCACTTACCATCAGGTGAACCGTTTGCTCGTTTGTCTTCCTTTCTATAAAAACCGGGATAAGTAATTCCATAATGACTGGCATAGTAATTTATCCCGGTACATTCGCTAGTCTGTGTTTAAGGCTTTAATTGTACAATTATGTAAACAATAATAGAAAATGTCTAGCCTTTTCTTTTCCTATTCCTATGCCCTCCAAATCCTTAATCCCGACCCAATCCTATACAATAAACCTATTCTATCCAATATCCCAGGTTCACTACGCACTTGCAACTCTCCAGATGTAGCGTTTATCTATGGGCGACGGGATCGCTTACCATCAGGTGAACGGTCTGCTTGTTTGTCTTCCTTTCCATAAAAATTAACTTTAATACATTGTTAAATTTATGGATAAAAGTGATGTAACCTAAATAACTGTCAGTTATTTTAATAAACCATCGTGTGAATGCAGTGAAATATATAAATAAATAAGTATCCTAGGACAATGTTACACGAAGTCCCACAGTAGGCTCAATACGGCATGTGTTGTGGGTATTTGGCTCTGGATATATATAGCATACATAAATATACAAATACTTAAAAACATATAAAAACTTCCAAGACTAAGAAACAAATATTTGTGTTCAGCACATAAATATTTGCTCTGACCGGGGATCGAACTCGAGACCGTCGGCTCCGTAGGCAGGGTCACTAGCAACTAAGCCAAACGCAACGTCGATATATTTTAGGATATTTATTACGACAATGAATTTTGTTCAAATGTTGTCTCTAACAAACTTATGTTTAAAAGCAAACATTGTAAAAATAGTAAAATTTATATTATTTTATACTGTGACAAAAAATAATGATACTAAAAGATAGTACTTGGCAATCGATTACCATCATATATATGTAATTAACACTCACTCCGCCCAAGCCGCGTCCGGTTGCATGATCATGTGTTGCGTCAATAATTATTTAAGTTTCGATTACGTTTAATCAGTGTAAAATAAAAAAATACTTTTAATATTTTTTATTATTATTAGTATTCATATATATCGTTATCGATTATTAAAAGTGACCAGTCACATTGTACATAAAGTTCCGCTGACCGAATTTAGGTCACGGCGGCCAATCTACTCCGAGATCAGCCAACTGCGCAGGAGATATTATAATACACAAGTGTACGTGCAGACACAGATGTACTCTCTGTTCCTTTACTCTCATAGCCCGATGGGACGGATATAAGACTCATTCGGAGAGAGACTCAGGCGCAGGACCGACTTTTTACATGCCCATCCGACGCATGGATCATCTTTCTTTTCATGTAATCGGGTGATCAGCCCGCATTTCTCTGACCCAGCCAAGAATCAATAACACAAAGATTTTGTTCTCCCACTGGATTTTAACCCACGACCGCCAGTTTACAAAGCAAGGGCCCATGCCACTAGGCTACGGAGGTTGTTAAATAAAACATCCTGTACATAAAAACCCACCAAGAATATCATTTTCTGCATACCAGACCCGCGTTATATTTCATCCGATGCACAGACGTCTTCATTAAAATAGGATAGTGGAATCCTTTGCGGGTAAATTATTCATAGACCATAGAGACGCGCGACGATTTTTATTTCCTTTTACTATACTGTTGCCAGCACAATGGTTATAAAATGGGGACCATTACCAACTTTATGGTGCATTTAAAAGTAAATGAAATCTGTTAAAGTGTAGGGCGTTAAATGAGTGAGCTTTTATAGGGCGTGAAACTTGTTAGCTCCTTCATTTATGCCGTGAGGGCATAAATTTTAAATTTATAGCCCTCTAACCGCTATGTGGAGTAGGTTCATTTTGTCTTGTTCCTTTTGGCATTTCTTTGGTGTAGGATTGGTTGCGAGTGAAGATTTTGTGGAATTAAAGGACTTTGGAGTTTATTTTTTGTTATGGTTTTGTATCCATAATATGATCTGACTGGTCGACAGTTTATCTTAATTTTAAATAAATTATGCATAATTTATGTAAAATATTTATGATAGCATTAATAATAAAAAACCGGCCAAGAGCGTGTCGGCTACGCACATGAAAGGGCTCCGTAGCCATTTATTGGTGCGTCTGACCGCTGGATCGACGGGATCGCTTACCATCAGGGGAACCGTCTGCACGTTTGTCTTCCTTTTCATAAAGAAAAAACATAAGTTTGTTGAGTTGTATTAAAATATCAATGTATGATACCGAGTCTGCTATAGTTTTCCTTGAAAGTAGTTAGTTTTTTCTATCTTGGAACTGGGAGGTTTGATCCACATTATTTTAAGGATTCTAGTAGATTTGCATTGTAGTAGACCTTTCCAACGATACCTCACATGATAGGGTAAGTCACAAAATTTTTTTTCGTATATATGGGAGGAGGGGTGAAAAAAACTATTTTTACATAATTTTAAAAACCTGTCTTTGGATCTTCAATATTCATCTCTCCGCCAATTTTTGTGACAATCGATGCAGAAACGGCGGAGTAAGAGCCCGGACGGACAGATGGACAGACATGACGAAACTTTAAGGGTTTCTAGTGGGCTACGGAACCATAAAAAGGTTCAACTATGGAGTTTCACGCAACTCCTTTTATCAGGTTCTGCCTTTAAAGGTCTATAGCAATTTTTTTTTAAAACGTAAGTGTAAAATTTTGACTTTTTATTGTAACTAAAAAGAAAATCGACTAAGTTTACACCACTTTTACATAAAAAAAAAGATATGGAGCGATATACAAACAGAAAGACAGTCAAAGGTCAGGGGTAAATTAAAATAAACAATGACATACTACCACAGAAATGTAAATAACTAACGATGACAAATCCACAAACACCAACAAACTGCAAGATTATTGGTCAACCCTCGTAAAGATAATCCGTGGCTACGAAATAGGTTAACTGGAACCGGGTTAAGGTGTGGTTTACTACGTAGCTGTCAGACTATAGATTATATGAATAATAGTTTGGGGAAGTCTTTTAGCATATAGTATCAAGGAACTTGTGGTAAAATTTATTTGGCTATACTACTTGTACCTGGCTGGTTTTGGTAACATTATAAGTTTAAATATTAAAGAAGATAATTTAAAACTAGAAAAATGTATGATATCCATTTGTTGTAACTATCAAGAAGAGAGAGACTCTAATGAAAAAATTTTATACATTTGACTACAAAAAAGGTAAAAATGCAACGCAAGTCGCGAAAAAACACGATTTTTATGGACCTAGTGCAAAGTCTGTGAGAGTAGCATACATTTGATGTCAAAAATGCACGTCGCTCTGGTCGCCCTGTTACGGATAAAATGGATGCCATTTTTCTAAAAGTGGAGCAAGATCAACATATCAGTAATACGATAGCTGAAGAACTGAGAATTGTTTACAACTGTTTTGCAATCAATTCTCAGTTCTTCAGCTATAAATATAGCTTCTAAAGCGCATATCAAAAAAACGTGCACTTACAAAAAAAGCTAGATATTTCGGTGCCTCACTAGCTCACGAAAGAAACCTAATGAACCGTGTACTCATTTGTGATTCTTTATTACGACGTAATGAAACCGAACCATCTTTGAAGAACCTGATAACTGGTAATGAAATGTGGATCACGTACGACAAGAACGTGATAAAAAGGTTGTGTTCAAAGGCCAGTCAGGCTTTACAGACTAGCAAAACCTGGGTTAATTCGCAACAAGGTAATGCTGATGTGTGGTGGAATTGGAAGGGCAGTCATTACGAGCGGTTATTACCAGGCAGGACCATCGATTCTGAACTTAACTGCGAATGATGAGATTAAATCAAGAAGTTGAGAGAAAGCGGCCGTAATTACTTAACAGAAGGGTTCGGTTTTTTATCATGATAATACTAGTAGTCACACATCTTTAGCTACACAGCAAAAATTAAGAGAGTTTGGATAGGAGGTGTTAATGAATCCGCAGTATAGTCTTGACCTTCAGATTTCCACCTGTTTTGGTCTCTTCAGATACTTAAGGCAGTATCATGTTAACATCACGAGAGGACTGTCAGAAGCACTTGTCGCGGTTTTTCTTATCAGATGTCCTAAAATTTTCCGGGTTGACTGGGAGAGAACCTTTTTTTTAAAGTGTTTACAATAAAGATAAAATAAATAAATAAAATTTCTATAGCAATGGGATATTGTCCCACAAGTTGACAAAAGTTTTCAAAAAAATTGGCACCTACATATACTACTTTAGTTAAATGTCATTATTAAAAATGTATTGAATTTTTCATATGAACCTTTTCCCCGAGCTAATATATTTAAATTTTTGCTTTTAATAAGATGGATATAATCAGATCTTTATTCTGCTGATTCTCAAATGAAACTGTCTGTCCCAACTACGGATGCTATTCGACATAGTAACTTGCCCATTAACCTCGATCTTAGATTTGGTGAAGTTGTCAAAATTTGCGTTTTTGTCTCATTTATGGGAAGATGAACCTCAAGGCTTGCAGTGCTCAGATCTTGGAACATTTGTTGGAGTTCAGATGCGGTAGTTGAAAATAAAGGAAAAGTCCTCCAAATTTTTGTGAAGGCAACCAATCTACCCAGAGATCAGCTAACTGCGCAGGAGATATTATAGTGCACAGGAAGCTTGGAAGGATATCCGACACGACTGGAGAGAGATCAGTCGCAGGACCGTCTTTTTACATACCCAACCGACGCATGGATTATCTTTCTTTTCAGGCAATAAATTCAGACAAAAAGGCCAAACAGGGTGATCAGTCCGCATTGCCCTAATCCAACCAAGAAACTACAACATTAAGTAATTGTTCCCCCACGGGTTCGAACCCAATCTGGTTTACAAAACAAAGGCCCATACCACTAGGCTACGGAGGCGGTGATGGTAGATAAAAATAGAACAATATCGTCAGCAAAGCGAAGATTTGTTAACTTTATGGCATTCACAAGCATCGTCGTAAATTATCGAGAGGGCAAGAAGACGGTGGCGCGATAATTTAGACATGGTCGTGGGATAAACATCGCCCTGGACCGGAGTTTATGGAAAGAGGAAAGCCTTTGCCCAGCCCACCGCTGGGCAAAGGCGATGAGTACACGATGTAGGCTATTAAAAAAACTGGCCAAGAGCATGTCGGGCCCATACATGGAATGGTTCCGTAGGCATCCGATGTTGACTCCATGCATTTTGTTAGGACGACTCTAAGTAAGTGCATAATTTTGTCGAGTTGTATGAAAATAACAATGTATGGTACCTAGCCCGCTATAGTTTTCCTTGAAAGTACCTTCTTAAATAAACAGGACACAAGAAGAAATCACTTATATATATATATAGCAATTCTTTTTCAGAATTATTGCAATAATGTTTCAAAAGTTAGAGGGGGCGCTATAATTTTGATTTTGTATTAAGATATCTCGAGACGGGGAGGTTTGATCTACATGGTTTCAAGTCAGTTTTTGTTGCATATTAAGAGAACTTTCCAATGATATCCCACACTATGGGGTAAGACAAAAAGAAATTTTGTCGCATGGGAGGTGGGGTGAAAAATAATTTACATAATTTTAAAAACCAATCTTCAATATACAACTCTACACCAATTTTGTGACTATCGGTGCAGAAACGGCTGAGTACGAGCCCGGGCGGACAGACATGAGGGTATAAGTTTTCCCAGTGGACTATAGAACCGTCAAAATCAGATCAGAAACGAGAACGAACGGTAAATTAGCAATAGATCAAAAACCGTAACATTCTGGGTACGTTTGGTTTCGTATCTGTCAATATGACGTGAACCGGTCGCAAGCGAACCGCTAAGAGATAACACAATATATTTGTTTGACACGGCAACACTTTCGTTTATGACGTGTCGCTGGATGTTAACATAAGTCGTTAGAACGTCAGTTGTTTCCGACCAAAGCGGAAGGATTCATAAACTAGTTCACTGAAATATACAACTAAGTTAATTTTTACAGGAAATTACCAAAAAATTCTTAGAAAAGAACATTCGAGATTCATCATTTCCGTTATTTTGATTTTATAAACAACCTACTGAGCTGATTTTTATGAAAGGTCAATGCCCATTTTATACGGCAAACCGTACCAAGTTGCATAAAGTTCAAGCATGCTTTTTTGAAGACTAAACTTATAACATTGACTCCTACAGACGTTCTTTTCGTAGCGAAAACCCGGGTTTCGGAGGTATTTGATAAAATCGAAAAATCAATTCATAGATAATAGTTTCTTTTGCATTATACATCTCTATGACAGATTGCCCAAACGTCATTATTTGTAGGTAAAGTAAAATTCATACTTTTGTACTTTAAACTAAAATCCCTGTTCAGAAATCAAATCCATGAATCGTAATGTCGTTATAAATTATGAAAATGATTACTTTATCATTTTGATCATGATGTATACAAATTTTGTTGTACGTAAAGTTGTACAAATAAGTTAATCTTTACAGGAAATTACAAAAGAATTCTTAAAAGAGAACTTCCAAGATACGTCGTCCTCGTTATTTTGATTTTATGAACAACCTACTATATCGATTTTTATAAAAATTTCGTTGGATTATTTCAGAAGTTTTACTTTATCAGATAAAAAAAGAATTTTTAAAATATTTTTGAAATGGTAGCAGTAACTTTTAAATTGCCAGTAACATGAGAACAAGGTTTTTGCTTAACAAGCACCCATATTTATTAGCACTAAATGCGAAAGCGGATTCGTTCGTTCGTTTGTTTGTTTTGGTTTGAAGTCATAATTACTTAACCAATAGTCATTAAATTTACAAAGGTGTTTTTGGTCTATGAACAAGATTATTTTCACCGAAAATTACGAAACCCGATATAAAACGTCTTATTAGTTTACTCTTCGTTATTTCGATTTAAAAAACAAAGTACAGAACCGATTTTTCTGAAAGTTTTATGGGACTATTTCGGATATATACTTTATCAGATAAACAAGAGTTTTTTAAAATTGGCTAAAGTTTGGATAAACATGCGAACATGCAGAGACATGCGGATTCTACTTCTTTTTAACTTTAAAAGAGGACGAAAGTTTTCAGTTTGAATGTTTATTTTTTATGTACGTTCGCGCATATCTCTGCGATTTAAAAATCGATTTTAAAAATTCTTTTTTTTTATCGTACGGACTATTTTTCCGAAATGGTCCCATAAAACAGGAAAATCGGTTTAGTTGTTTTGCTTTTAAATTAAAATAATAAAATAGATTTTACGTGTATGTATCTCCGTCATTTATGAACTAACTAATTACAAAAATTCTTTTTTTATATGATGGAGCATTCTTCGTAGCTAGATTTACAAAAAAATCGGTCCATTAGCTTGATTTTCAATAAAAATTAGAAATATTCGCACATATTTCCGCAACTTATGAACAGATTTGAAAAAACATTTTTTTATCTAATAGGGTAAACTTCCACAATGATCCTATAAACGTATTGTAAAAATTGGATAAGTAGTTTGTTTTTAAAGTCAAAATAACGCAAAACGTATGTTTCGAAAGTACACTTTTAAGGCGTAATTTTCCCTGAAAATATACTTGTTGTAATCAGTATTTATTATAAAACTTCATCCTTATTTCAGGTAGTTTAAATATACCATAAAGCGAGCATCGCCGCGGGCTGTAGCCAGTAGCCCATAATTGGCTTGCGAAACGCCCCTTCCCCAAGGATACGGATTCATCTCTATTCATCGCATCCTTAATAGGTTTCCACCATACATAGGGTTTTTTTTCCACTCTTGTATTGAAAATTGGTACGTCAGGTGGGTCCGTATCCCAGATTTATTGTGCGTAATAACAGGGTGATCGTCATTATGTTGGTCTTTTTGTTAAAGCTTTTTGCGAAGGGCTATTGATGTTTGGTATGTTTATTCTGCTCCCTTGTTAACGGCTTGATGATTTGGTGTACGCGATTGACGGATCCGTTTTGAT
>JAOCPS010517990.1:0-11485 GCA_025505425.1 Graphium colonna
TATGCCGACTTTATAAAGGGCGGTGGTACTTCCCCGGACGAGCGTGGCCGTAAAAGTGTAGCAAAAGCTGTGAAAGGGTGTTACGCTCTACCATCTGAAAAATGTTTATTTATTTATTATTATATGTTTTTTATTTATTTAATATCGGTTCATAAATGACGGATTTGGGGGTAACACGCTTAAAAAAATGTAAATATCCTTATTTTAAACATTCATTAAGCAGGCTTAGAAATCATAGTAAGTTATTTTAACAAATAAAGTTATAATATAGTTTAATAAAGTCACTTTTTTATTTTTTCTACTATTAGAGAAATGTCTGAAGCACGAAATAAGTTTAAGTCAACTCAAAATTCAACATAAATTCAACTTTAAGTCAACTCATAATTCAAACATTTTTTGCCAATATCTATAAGCAATTAGCAAAGTTGCCTATTTATCGAAGTTCCAGCAAGAAAGTCTTTGGTTAAGTATGAATCAAATTTATGATGGTATAATTTTAAAATAAAAACATTTTAAAATATGCTGTTCTTACATGTGTTGTCGAATATTATGGGGACTATTCCGTACCGTTTATTTATTTACCTATATTCTACAAATAAATATTAGTTAGAGACTATTTGATTTATGATTTTTGCAGTCAAGTTTATCGAGTTCCAAAAAACTAGCTTAGACGCATTTTGTAACTGGAGAAAGGATTTGTTTATACATACATGGGGTGAGTTTATAAATGAAAATGGTTTATAACACTTTATAAACTCAATCTGTGACCCGTGACCAATGTCTACCACAAGACAGTAACGGTTTTCATGGCTAGCTAATAATTAAGATTAATCGACTAGAATTTATAAAGCTTTGTCATAAAGCTCTTGAAATAACACGTCTAAATAAAATTTACAGCTCTCCGTTAAAATTCCAGTTAGCTTAAATTGCTAGCTCTAATTTATTAAAATTTATGAAACAAAATGCTAACCGTAAGGCTTACCTTCATAATGGTTATTATCAGCCAGTTACAGCAATCTTATTGCAACAGTTTTCTTGTTTTTCCGCCACGCATTTACAGTTTCCGGAAAAGTCTTGGATTTGGTCCAAATGGAAATCAACTTTTAGATTAGATGTAAAAATTTTCGCTTCATCTTTATCTGCGTATATGTATGTATGTACTCTTATCAAATGTAACTGACCGAGTTCTGTAAAAAGAGATTAAATAAACATCTTGTCTTTATAAAAGTACGGTATTGAAAAAAAATAATTATAAAATTTTTAATAAGTATGGATATAAAGTTGAATACCATTTTAATTACAGATAAATTATAATGAACACTTTACCACAAATTTACTAAAAGTTTACTCTTCTTCTGTTCACACAGATACCTTCCTACTTTCTTTCTTTTCGTATAGATATCAAATTAAAATTAAAAAATAATTGCTTGTTAA
The DNA here is from genome assembly GCA_025505425.1 of Graphium colonna. Taxonomy (NCBI): domain Eukaryota; kingdom Metazoa; phylum Arthropoda; class Insecta; order Lepidoptera; family Papilionidae; genus Graphium; species Graphium colonna. The sequence goes on from JAOCPS010517990.1 coordinate 1,435, forward strand.
TGCATACTTATAATTCGATAGCTGATGTAAAATGTATTGATTACTTGTTTAACCATAGCCAAATAAAATACTTTTTTTTTTCAATTTGTTTAACCCTCTTTAATAATAATTATTTTCCCAAAGAAATTTATTAAAAAAAGCAGGTAGATGATTTTGTAGTATTATTCTCTTATGCAGTCATAGTCTCTTATTCTTGACGTTGTTATATTATCCGTAGGAATTTTCATTTAATTAGAAAATTTGCATAAAGGGTTTTCTTGTGTTCTATTAATTCATGCAATGTTATAAGACTTCCTGGACCTCACTCAGTGTGGACAGTGACCCAAAATAATCAGGAAAAGAGCAAAACAGAGTTCCTTCGTTAGTTCGTACATTTTAATTACATTTACTTGGCTAAGTTGTTTAATTTTTAAGTGTTTGTGATATACTTATATTTGTTCTGAGTTAGGGTGTACTATGGTTTTAAAATTTTCTTTCCGTTAAATACACTTTCATGCAGGGATTTCTCTTTGGCACCAGAGGTGTTTTCTTTAGAATTTGGAAGTATTTATCTCTGTCACCCATTGTCCAAGGATGAAAAGGGTGTGAGCTAACAGCTATTTAAAGTCAATTCAATTAAGCCACCCGACATATATAAATGAGAGTTTTGGTGAATTTACCCTACTTAAATTCAACAATCGTAATCAGCAGTGTCACAAAGTTTTACCTACACTTATTTTGTAGTAAGTTAAAGCCGGTAGTAAGTAATAATGCAAACAAATTCATGATATGTCCATTTCCATAAACATATATCGATACCTTAATTAGCAAACCAAGCTAATTCCATTTGAGTTATTTTGTCACGGTGTCAATTAAATATTTTTCAAACTAAATATAAAAAAGAATAAAACTCATTGCGTAGAGAAATCGGAAAGGTTTTCGAATAACAGTTTATTCAAAGAATTTTGATAACATAATATTTTAAACTTCTTCAAATCATACCTCGATATGTACAGTTGCGTATTAAATGTTGACAGCGCCCTAGACAAGCACCTTATCGGCGCCTCTTACTCTTTGTAATTATTTATTTAGATAGTCATTTCGTCGAAAAAATTAGTCCGTCCGCCCCTTTACTATGCCGCGCCCCTAGACTCGTGCCTCATTGCCTAAAGGACAATTCGCCACTGCATATATACATATATGATGTAAGGTTTCGACTTGTCATTCCTTGCGGTGGGTTGTAGGTTTGGTTTAAATAATAATAATGTAATTAAAAGAACGATGAAAGAACATAAATATAAAAAATATTAAATGAACAGGAAATAGTAATGCAAATATCACATTAAATAGTATCGCAATAAAAATCGAATGATATTATCGTCGTCGTAAAGTATCCTTATATTTTCAAAATTTACCAGTTCTTGACTAACAAAGAGTTATACAAAAGTACACATATATTATTGGTTTTCAATTAAATATTCACAAGAAGATATAAATCTTAATAATGTATTGATTTAGTTAAATTAGAAAAAAAAAAATGTTTTTATACTTTATAACATTTTTTTTTATCTAAATTAAATAATTCTCGATTCAAATATTAACGTGCAATATTATTTTTAGCTTGAAGGTTGTATTCTCTTACGTGCGTTTAAAGGTTTTTAAATATATAATATTGTATTTATATTTATTTTTATATACTGAAAAAAATACTACAAGAACACCTACAAATGTATTGAAAATATCTACATACCTTATATATGAATGAAGTAGGAATACCTACATGAAAGAAATTAAACACGAGAGTTACCTTTTTGCGCTTTTTTTAAGGAAAGGAAGACAAACAGTTCACCTGATCGTCAGCGATTCCATCGCCCATAGACACACGCTACATCCGAAGAGTTGCGAATGCATTATCAATCTGGAAAATTGGACGGAATAGGGTTAATGGATAGGATAGGATCGGGATCAAGGATTTGGAGGGGCAAATGCACGGGAAAAGAAAAGGGTACACATGGCTATCTGACATCCCCAAAAGTTATGCAAACTTTATTTAATGCCGACTTTATAAAGAGCGGTGGTTCTTCTCCGGGCGATCTCGACCGTAGTAGTGCAGCAAAAGCTGTTAAAAGATTTTAAGCTGCAGCCACCTAACTGCTAGGAAATTAAGGTATCAGCGTCAAGAAATGCAATTTTTTTAGTACACTTCTTTTATAGTGCAATTTTAAATAAAATATTAATACCGCAGAATATAAGAATTTTGTTATAATTATTCAAAGTATTCTGGAACTTCAATAAAGCGAGACATTATATGAAAGTAAAACTGAATAATTAAGGAAATGCGGTACTGATTCAAATGTTAGCTATTGTTAGCGTTAACTTGATTTAATTTTCATAGTTTAATCGTTAATTTTGGCCAACCTTATTCAGAACGGCTTCTAGAAACTTTGACAAAAACCATTTTCGTTCTGGAAATAAAAGCCTAGCTAACAATCATAAATTTGTGAATCACAAAATACTTACTAGAAAACCCAGAAATTACTGGTTAATAATAATATAAATCGGCACTTTGGAAAATAAAAAGAAACTCATTCAAAATCAACCACATTTATATCTTACAGAGATACACACTTAAAAATAGTAACACATGGTTTAAGAGCATATAATAGAATAATTCTGAAAATATTCCTATATTTTTACAAAAAAGTTGCTTTATTTGTTAATCATGGTTTATATATAAAAATTGAATAAAAAAAATTGGCGTAAAAAAATAGCCTTTAAGCACTTTAGCACTATGCAAACTATTATGTTAAAAATGGTAAAATACGTAGTAAAGTAACAGCCTATTTTTTCAATTATCACTCAGCTGGGCCATATCCCTCTAGAACGAGGGTATAGGGCATAGTCCATCACATGGCCTCAGTACGGATTGGTGGGAGTTCACGTATCTTAGACATATTGTTTCATAGATATGCAGGTTTCCTCACGATTTTATCCTTCGCCGAAAAGCACGTGATAATATAGAAAATTGTCACCTTCAATGGTGCCGGCACCGAGAATCGAACTTAGGTTTGGCTCGAATAAACAGAACTGAAGGCGAGTGTACGGACACTAAGCTACCACGGCTTTCCTCGTTAAGAAACTATTTATTTGAAATAGTAGCTTCTAGAGCATTGTTCAAAATGTATCCACGTATTATGACATATAAAAAAGAATATTAAATTCATATTTAAAATTCTTATTTGCTTTAATAATGTCAAAATATTACTTTTGTAGGAACTAAACACGTTAGATAGAAGTTAAGTTAGGCTAAATTTAAGTCTTTGAAAGATGAGCTCCTCCAGTTTGTTTTTTCTTGTTTATTTAACTCCCATAACTGTCGCTATAGTTATTAATATTTCACTTATTATACTCTAACATTTCGTTTGCTATAGCTAATTGTATTGTGATAGAACTGCGGTTTGTAGTGCGACTAAATCATATCAGATTTTGTGGTCATATAGGTGATAAAACCTGCCTTATATTGTTGATCAATAAGTAAATCATTCGCTAAGAGGCCTGTCTCCTCCAATCGCTTAGAACACCTGCTGTACCCCGTGGTTTTACGCGCGTGATTTTTATTTAGATTTTTTCGATATCCATTTCATATGTCCATGTATTATTCTATCTGTATGTCAAACTTCATCAAAAACCCATTCATTATTTTCTGCGTGATGGAGATAACAAACAACCGAACATCAAACTTTCACATTCATGATATTAGTAAAATAAGATAAAGAAAATATAAAAGGGTATTTCAATTATTAATTATTTCTAGTCGTTTAACAGTTTAAAATATATTTACAAATAAAACAAGTTTATTTTCACAGAAAATTACAAAAACCGACTTCAAACGCCTTAAAAATGTACTTTCGAAACATATCTTCTCCGTTATTTTGATTTTTGAAAACAAATTATTAATCTGATTTTTATAAAAAAATTATACGACCATTGTGAAAACGTATCAGATAATTTTTTTTTAAATCAATTCATATTAGTGGAGATATGTGCGAACATTCCTAAATGATGTTATTTTTATTGAAAAACAAACTAATGAATTGAGTTTTTTTTTTCTGAAAATTTTATAGGACTATTCCGGAAAAACACCATGTAAAACAAAATAATAATTTTAAAAATCGGTTTATAAATGGCGAAGATATGCGCGAACGTACATAAATAAATTCGAATTGAGAGCCTTCCTCCTTTTTTGAAGTCGGTTAAAATATTTTGTTATGATTTGGCCTGCGTCTTTTAACAAATATTTTTAACGTAAAGCCTCGATGAAATCGTTAAATGTTGCCAGATTTAATTGTATGTTTTCCTAAAGTATTTCAGATGACGTAAGCATGAAGGATGAAAATATTTTACTTTCATCATTCTACAGATCCCATGTCATATTTTAATTAGTATTTTAAAAGATTAAACAAAAATGTTACGGTCTTTAATGATTTTATTTTCACAAGTTCCTCTTTTAGAATTTTAGTAGAGATATCAAATGTTACTCTTTATTATGCTTGGAAACGAACGGATTCCTAAAATATATCATGGAATAAACATTCAACAACAACTCTATACGCATATTGAGAAGTGTTTTTCAACTATGTGTCAATACACATCCGTATATATTGCGTTACTGTATTGGTTTTACGCGCTCAATCTGCCTTTTATCCTGTCAAATTGAGTTGTATGTTTCTTTGAATGCATTCGTAGAACGATATTTTATAAATATAAGTAAAATTGACGAAAAGACTTTATGAAATTATTAATGTCTAACGTTTGTAAATTTATAAATGAAAAGAAAACGATTGGTTAATATTTATTTTCATAAATCATTTTAGTAAAAGTCCTCCTGACCGAAATTACGGCCACGGCGGCCAATCTAACATGTGATAAGTCAACTGTGCAGGAGATATTATAGTGCACAAATATACGTGCAAACACAGGTGAACTCTCTGTTCCTTCACTCTCACAGCCCGATGGGACGGATATCCGACACGACCGGAGAGAGATCAGGCGCAGGACTGACTTTTTACATGCCCTTCCGACGCATGGATCATCTTTCTTTTCGGGCAATGGGGGATCAGCCTGCATTGCCCTAATCCAACCGAGAAACAATTACACAAAGTTATTGTTCCCCCGCGGGATTCAAACCCACGACCTCCGGTTTACAAAGCAAGAGCCCGTACCGCTAGGCTACGGAGGCGTAATAAACAGTGTAAATAAAGAAAGAAAAGATATTAAACAATAAGACAAGTTCGAACTGCAGTTGGTATAGTACGATGCAGACTTCTTGACGTCTCGGAACATCTCTCGAGTCTCTACGCAGAACGCATTTTCGGGTGTGGCGAGGCGTGAATGGATGCGGGGAGAAGCGCAATGCGCAATGCGCAGCGCGCAGCCAATTTTCGAGACGTCATAAAGTTTGCATCGGGGTGTATCATTGTTTTTGTAAATATTTATTATACGCACAATATATTATAAACAAGTGGACATTGACAAAAAAGTACATGTACAAAGCGAGCTTAACTTTTTAGAGAATTTTCGTCCAGCAAATTTTTGCGATAGAAAACATTGGCTGAGTGCGATAACAACCTGGGAAATTGGATAGAATAGGTTTATTGGATAGGATGCCGGGATTCAGGATTTGGAGGGGAAAGGAGTCGTAAAAGAAAAGGGTAGACATGGCCATACCCGAAAGTCACGTATTATGCTGTTTTATGCCGACTTTATAAAGGCTGGTAGTACTTCCCCGGACAAGCGCGGCAAATTAACATTTATTGTGGAAAATACATAATTTTCTTATATACAACAAAATAAATTTTGTGTGTTCACATTTGAATTGCCGATTAGGAAAATATGCAATTAATGATCCTGATTGGCATTATATACGCAATTGCTGATATGTTTGTCTTTTTTGATTATATCTATCAAAATTATCTTCAACATCTCGCTTTGATTTTGCAGTATCTGCCGCCAATTCATGAGCCTTTACTAAAATTTGATTATGTTTGCTTTTAACATGTATTGAAATCATTACGGATGTGAATTTCTGTTAAAATACAATTTTACTAAATATTGTACTTTTAATAGTTGATATTTTAATTTTAAATCAAATAATGTTATTGATTACCAATGTTTGAACGTTATGTATTTAATTTGATGATAATTGTTCTACAAAAATGATATCTACATCAAGATGAATTACATTTATACCTTTATTATTTCAACAATACATTTCAAATAAATCTAATTTTCGTAGGTTTCGTACATCTTTTCACAGCTTTTACTCCATTTTTACGGCCGCGCTCTCCCTGGGAAGTACCATCGCCTTTTATGTAGTCGGTATAAAATAAAGTATGCATGAATTTTGGGGATGCCGGATGGCCATGTCTACCCTTTTCTTTTCCCACTCCCTTCCCCTCCAAATTCTTAACTCCGAGCCCGTCCTATCCAATAAAATTATTCTATTCAATATCCTAGGTTGACAACGGGATCGCACCTATCCGGATGTTGTTTGTGTTTTTGGGCGACGGAATCGCTTACCATCAAGTGAAACTTCTGCTTGTTTTTCTTCTTGTCCATAAAAAAATAGAAGTTTTTACTCTTGCCCATTCATAGTCAGAAAATATTATCACTAGCTGGGAAAATACAGCCATCTGAGAAGAATAGTTTTATTGGATAGGATGAGGTCGAGATTAAGGACTTGGTTGGGACCGAAGGGACAAGTAAAGGGTAGACATGGCCATCCGGTATCCTCAAAAGTAATGCATACTTAATTTTATGCCAACTTTGTAATCGGCGGTGGTACTTTTCGGAGCGAGCGCGGTCGTAGAAGTGCAGCAAAGTCTGTAAAAAGATGTTACGCTCTACCACCTGAATATGTTACCTTTGTTGGGTAAAGGTTATCTTTTTTTTTACGTGGGAAAAATCCTTTATGGATCCCCCACCGCCTTGGGTATGTGGCAGTCCTAAGAAGGTTTCTTACCTATGTTAAGTAAAGATATTTTGCTCGATCTTTATTTTGCAAGTTTGTCATTTATAAGCGTCAATCTTCTTGACGGCTCAAGATCATTTGCGCAGTTGCAGTGAGCTTCTCACCGCATCCTTTTACGCCCCGCCACACTCAAAATTATATACTGCGCAGCGACTCGTTTGATGCTCTAAGACGTCAAGAAGTTTGCATCGTACTACAGTTGTCTGTACAACTGGTTAAAAAAATATAACGGTGTTCACAGAGAATTTAATAAGTTATTATTTGTATTGGATATATATAGCAAAAGCGCTGCGTGAATTATTTAACCGTGAATCAAATTCAAAAAAAAGGGCTATTATACCTACGGTAAATAACCATTTTACCGAATACTTATTTAAAACTTGGACATATATAACTAATGGTTTTAAATGTTAACGATAATACTGAGAAAATAAAGTCCCTTTGACCGAATTACGGCCACGGCGGCCAATCTACTCCGAGATTAGCCAACTGCGCAGGAGATATTATAGTGCACAAGTGTACGCGCAATGCACAGGCGCACTCCCTGTTCCTTTACTCTCATAGCCCGATGTGGTGGATATCTGATACGACCGGCAAAAGATCAGGCGCAGGACCGACTTTTTACATTCCCATCAGACGTATGGATCATCTTTGTTTTCAGGCAATCGAGTGATCAGCCCGCATTGCCCTAACCTAACCAAGAAACAATAATATAGAGCCATTGTATTATTGTTTTTTTCCTCTCGCGGGGTTCGAACCCACGACCTCCGGTCAAAGTAAGGGCCCTTACTGCTAGGCTACGGAGGATTACAGACGAAAAACATATTGTAAATTAAATAATAGGATAGTTCTTTATAATTATAGTTTTAGTTAATTAGTTTTATAGCAGCCTTTATTCGACATTCAAGGTTTGATATTAAACGATATCATCTAATACAATCTAATCACGGTGTTTAATGTGTGTATTTGTAGTTAACAATAATATTATTTAGGAAGTAAAATAATTCGACTATCATTAAAGGCAAGTGTATAAAACGGTCATACTACTTTCTTGTATGTAAGTGAATTGAGTTCTGGCCAAGTTTTTTTATCGAAAGGAAGACAAACGAGCAGACAGTTCACCTGATGGTAAGAGATCCCATCGCTCATAGACACACGCAACACCCGGAGAGTCACCCTGGGAAATTGGATAGAATAGGTTTATTGGATAGGATGAGGTCAGGATTAAGGATTTGGAGGGGACAGGAGTGGAAAAAGAAAAGGGTAGACTTAGCCATCTGGCATCCCTAAAATTTATGCATACTTTATTTTATGCCGACATTATAAAGGGCGGTTGTACCACGGGCGAGCGCGGCCGTAGAAGGGCAGCAAAAGCTGTGAAAAGATATTATGTTCTTCCATCTTCAAAAATTAAAGTAAGTTTTTACCAACCGAATAAAATATTTTCCGAAAACCAAGGTGCAATTGGTTGAAAGGGTTATTTAGGAATATTTTAAGAATAGAGACTGCAAAAGAAGAGAGTAGAATAGCCATAGGGAACCAAAAGCCATGCATAATACTTCAGCTAATCGCCGTCCACTGCTGGACGTAAGTCTTCCCCAAAGCGCGCCAACTATCCCGGTCCTGGGCAGTCCGCATCCATCCGCTACCCCCTACCATTCTCAAATCATCAGTCCATCGTGCTGCAGGGTTTCCTACACTACGTTTGCCTCGACGCGGTCTCCACTCTAACACGTGTCGGTTCCATCGCCCATCGGTAGCTCTGGAGACATAGCCAGCCCACTTCTACTTCAGCATGCTGATTTTGCCCACTATTCCAAGTAGATGGTGGTACTTCTTTATAAGTTCAACAAGATCTGCGTTAAAGATGTTCAGCCATGGTTTTGTTTTTTTTTATGGAAAGGAAGACAAACGAGCAGACAGTTCACTTGATGGTAAGCGATCCTGTCGCCCATAGAAACACGCAACATCCGGAGAATTACTACTGTGTAGTCAAACTGGAAAATTGAATAGAATGGGTTTATTGGAAATGATGGATCGAGATTGAGGATTTGGAAGGAAAAGGAGTGGAAAAAGACAAGGGTGGACATGGCCATCTAGCATTTTAAAAGTCATGCATACTTTATTTTATGCCGACTTTATAAAGGGCGGTGGTACTTCCCCGGGCGACGCCACCGCGCTTTAGCACACAGGCTTTAGCGATCGCCACAACTTTGTGGATATTTATTTTGATTTACTCGAATAACTAATATTTCGCGTTTGCAATTGTGTTTAGTAGATAAAGAAAAGTACTTTCACAAAAATCAAGCTGAATTCAAACGCCTTATAAGTGAATGTTCGTGAAATAAATAAATGAGGACCATTTATTTATTTCACGTAACTAAATCCAAAAATTAATAATCCTCGTAACTAAATCCTTTTAAATAAAAGAAAAATTTTGAAAGTCTGTCCTTAACTTGCTGAGAAATCATCAATCATACAAAAAACACATACACTTGGATTGATAACCGTCTCCTCGTTGAAAAATATAGTTTAATATTAAATGGAAAGCGTGTGCTGTCTCTCTTTCAGGCCATTTCTACCCAGACAACGTACAAATTTGATAATTTTAGTTTTGCCAACTACAGAAAGCTTTTCTTATCTTTGATATTGTTCAGTATAAACTATTATACCAATAAGTAAGACCTCAAAATGTAAGACAGACTTTCAAACAGCTCTTGCTGTACTTTCACGGCCAAGCTCGCACGGGGAAGTACCACCGCCCGTCACAAAAGTCAGAGGCTTTTGGGTTTTCCGGATGGCCATTTCTGTCGTCCTAATCTCCCCTTCGATAACTTAATGCTAATCCTAATCCTATCCAAACTTCCTGGCTGGTAACGCACACGGAATTCTTCGGATATTCTGTGTCCATGGGTGATGGGATCATTCAACATCAGGTGAACATATAAAAAACAATTAAAAACCAATTTTTAAATAATACAACTTTACGGATTTTATCGCGGTTTATTTTTTAAATTTTATCACCCGACGTTTCGAACCCTT
>JAOCPS010518100.1:0-11484 GCA_025505425.1 Graphium colonna
ATAGTGGTAGAGCATAACATCCTTTCACAGCTTTTGCTGCACTTATACGGTCGTGCTTGCCCGGGTTAGTACGGATGGTGGTACTTCCCAAATCCAATCTTCATAAAGTCGGCATATGACTTTCTGGGCAGCCGGAAGACCATTCCTTCCCTCTTCATTTCCCACACGTGACTCTTCCTAATCCTAAATATATTCCCGACCCGTCCTATCCACTTTACTTGTTTTCTCCAATTCCCTAGGTTGACAACGCACACACAACTTCCCGGGTGTTGTGTGTGTTCATGGGCGACGGGATCACTTAACATGAGGTGAACCGTCTGCTCGTTAGTCATCCTTTCCACAATACAAGCTGGGGGTGTATCCGGTTTTATAACTTTTGTAACTGGCGCTGCGCTCCTCTTGGCCGTAGCGTGATATTATGTAGCGTTAAACCTTCCGCGTTCAATGGGCTATCCAAAGCAAATATATTTCTTCAATTCGGACCAGTGGTCCCTAAGATTAACGCGTTCAACGAAACAAACAAACAAACTCTTCAGGTTTATATTAGTATAGAAATATTTTAAATTACGGTCTACAACATAATCTTACGTCACGAGCATTTTTGAACTTTCTCTCTGAAATAGGTCAATATTTGTTTTCCACGATCTCACTAGTTTAAAAAAATATACAATAAGAAACACATTTTCGCCTTAAAATATGTTTGTTGGTTTGTTATTTATCTTACATATGAATTTTATTATTTTTGTTTATAGATACATATTCCATGTAAATTCTAACATGAACGTTATATAAGCAAAATGTGTGATACATATATACAATGGATATATACATGGACATTTACAATGTAATAAAATATTATTAAATTTTTTTTTGCTGATATTCTACAATCAACCAGCAATTTACCGTATCAGGGATGAGTCCTTTTTTATCATTTAACATATCTATCCTTAATTTGCAAACCATTTGAGTAATTTTGTCAAGAGAACCATAAAAAATTGTAATATTTTTCAACTAAATACAAAAAAGAATAAAATTCATAGCATAACGACACCAGAAAGGTTTTCGAATAATAATTTATTCAAATATTTGTGATGACATTAAATTTTTAACATATGCAAATCATGTTTTTCCGAACTCCACGTTTATGACAAAAGTAGACTTAGCTCTTTTATAAATTAAGAGTCGATATAAAGTCTTCCTGACCGTAATTCGGCCATGGCGACCAATCTACTCAGAGACCAGCCAACTGCACATGAGATATTATAGTGCATAAATATACGCATAGATAATAAAATTTATGATCGTGCACGAGAGCGCACGCACAAGCAGTGTGGGAAGGGAGGGAGGCGCCTAACGCATGCTTATGCGTGCGCTCATATATTTGCTTGCAAGTTGTTAAGGGATTTTTTCGCGGAATATTGCTAATTAAACGGTCTTATAGAATTGTATACTAAGGAACCAGTCCAAAAGTATATTCTTTAAGATATTTTTTTTAAATCGGTTCATAAATGACGAAGTTGTGGCAGTATTCGTATTCGACTTTAATATCGTATGTGGCTTATCAATCAGTGTATACAGCGATTCTATTCTGTTCGAAAGATCAAAATATATATGTTTGACAAAGTCACGGGCATATTCTGGTTTCAAATACGAATTAATGACGTTCCTACTTTCGCCATAACAATGCTCCGGCCAGACATTGTTAAAACAAAATTCAAATCCAAAACAGTTTTTGTTTTCTAACAGATGTCGACCGACTAACGAACCCACAAGTGAAGTTAAATAAAACCATCCGATAGGATGTGCAAACTATGCGTTATTGTTCCTGAAATTCTGTTTTGATCGAATTCAAACTGGAAAATTTTGAAAAAGTGTCGAACGCAATACAGTGGACGGCTGTATAAATTGACGTGACATACAGTTCGGTTTTTGGAGAATTATATACAAATTTGTAAAGAAAAAATTATAAACAAACTGGTCACACAATTTCAAATAATAAAAAAAACATCTAAAATGAATTTAAATTTACAAAAATCAACTTCAAACTCCTCAAAAGTGTATGATTTTGATTTGAAAACCAACAGCTGATTCCGATTCTTATTAAAATGTTTCCTGCTTCTTGGAAGAATACCCAATCAGATTAAAAAGAATTTTCAAAATCGGTTCGTAAATGACGGAAATACTTGAACATAAAATTTTGTTACTTCGATTAAAAACACAAACTACTGAACCGATTTTTGTGAAAAAAATATAGGACTGTTTCGAAAATATATTATGTTAGACAAAAAAGTAATTTAAAAAATTATTCATAAATGATGGAGATATAAGTAAATAAATAGAAACATCCCAATTACGAACCCTCCTCCTTTCTTGAAGTCGATCAAAAAAATGAGCCTAGCAGATCTAAAACATCGAAATTATTTTGTACAAATAAATAAAAAAGAGAAATAATAATATTATTAATTATTTAATAATAATTGATTATTAGATATAATAGCGTCACCACGTCGCATACACAACTACATATAGTGGACTACGTATAGCACATACATTATATGTTATAGCGTGTCGATGCGTCGCCACGGCCTGTATCGCCACGCCAACAAACAGGTTTACCCTAGCCCAATATTTCACATTAAAACTATACATGTATATTCTATTCATATTAACCGCCTCCTTAGCCTAGTTGTATGGGCCCTTGCTTTGTAAACCGGATGTCGTGGGTTCAAATCGCGCGGGATAACAATGACTGTTGTGTTGTTTCTTGGTTGGTTTAGGGCAATGTGGGCTGATCACCCGATTGCCTGAAAAGAAACATGATCCATGCGTCGGATGGGCATGTAAAAAGTCGGTCCCGGTTGCCAAGAACATCTTTAGCAGTCGTTATAGAATGTCAGTGCCTTCAAATATCCTGACAACTAATCCATCCTTCGAATTGAATTCAGTTTATCCCTTTGGGTTGCTGACGTAGGATGCCAGTCGCTGTGCATTAAAACTGAAATTCGGGTAATATTTGAGTGGATTAGAAGCCGACCTCAGATAAAACCAGTGAAATTCGGCTGCTGATCAGTCCGATATTAATTATAACGAAAGCAAATAATAGCATAATTTGAAACATGTTTCTGTATTTGTCTATTACCCTTCACTTTAGAAATTCCGATTAAGGAATAGTAAGAACACAATAATAGAATTTCAACGTCGTGTAAAATTATACAATCATCGAACCCCGAAACTATTAATCAAGCTTAGTAGGCACAAACATACGGAAGCTAAATAGTTTTAAAGTTGCTATATGGAACTAAGTGGAATTTAAATATAGGGCAAATTTATTGAAATTTTTGAATTTTTTAATAAAAAAAGCTATTTTTTTTAAACGTAGATATCTGTCTGTTTGTGCCGGCTAATCTTCAGACCGGCTGGACCGATTTGACAGGACTGACTTTATTTTAGAATAACTACTTTCACGGAAAACAGCGAAACCGAATTTAAACCCCTTATTAGTGAACGTTCGTGAAACAAATTTTCTAGTTATTTTAATTTTAGACCGATCATGAAAATTATACGGGACAATCACCTAACCATATTTTCAAATAAAAAAAATAAAAATCGGTACATAACTTACGTAGGTATCAGCAAACATACATACTGGAAACAAATTGTCAAATTGAGATTTCCTTTCTCGAAGTCGGTTAAAAAGAATTAAGATTTCGTGCAAAAAAACTTTAGACCCATAAAATAGTTAGCAATAACTAAGAACAATTTGCAAATAATATCGAAGGGAACAACTAGTGTACGATGTATTTCCTCTCATACATCAGTATACAATGGTGTATCGAGTATAATAGCAATAAAATATATTTACTTTCGCGAGCTCGCGGGGAACTTTTCAATGCTGAGCAATAAAACAAACGTCCGACACGCAACGAGACGTGCACGGCTGCGCTCTCGGCCGAGTTAATTGGGAAGATATGGGATTAACAAGTTTTTCAGCTAATTGCGCGTGCCCGACGACATCAGCTAGTTGAAGTGGAAAATATTTCTCAATACATGTATTCGTATAGTATCGGATTGCACGAAACCGAACAAGCAGAAGATAAGCAGCAGTTTATATTGGGTAAATAAGAACTTGAAACACCACTTTTTAGTCACTTCTATATCTCGAGAGGGCAAAAACACACGACAGTTCAGACAGATTTCCAGATGGGTCCTAAGAGACTTGTTCAAGTGGAAAATAGAAATGGATAAAGACGCCGCGTTTCCGATCTAAATCGTTCCCGGCAACTCGAGGCTTTCATTAAAAACCTCTAATTAAAAATCCAAAGCTGTAAATTATGCGCTCATCTTATTTGTTTGATTAAATTATTTAAATTTCTCCAAGCCATTTCAAGGTTGCTATTATATGATTACTTGACCTTATTTTTATGAAAAGGAAGACAAACAAGCAGACGGTTCACTTGATGGAAAGCAATCCCGTCGCTTATAGGCACGCGCAACATCCGGAGAGTCGCGAGTGCGTTGTCCAACCTGGGACATTGATAGAATAGGTTTATTGGACAGGATAGGGTCGAGATTAAGAATTTGGAGGGAAAAGGAATGGGAAAAAAAGCTAGACATGGCCATTTAGCCAAAAGTCATGAATACTTTATTTTGTGGAGAATTTATAAAGGGCAGTGGTACTTCCCCGGGCGAGCACGGCAGTAGAAGTGCAGCAAAAGCTTTGAAAAGATATTATGCATTACACCCTCAACCATTTACGATGTTAATATACATAATAATAGTATAGTCTAAACCCTTGTTCATTTTGACGTGAATTATTCCATTCTAGTCAGTGTGACATCCTCGAGGCAGAAAAAACGTGAGCAAATACAGCAATGGCGTTACAGGAACCGACGAGTCATTAGTGCAGTGCCCAATACGGCGGATCGCGGTGGCGTCGAAGGTGAGACTTAGCTAACTCTTTGTCACGGGTCAACGAATAATATACCGCGTTCACCTAAAATGGTCACAAACAACTAGTGGGGGCCGACCGGCAATGATTGCTTTAGCAGAACCGAATGGCTGTTCAAGATTTTTCATAGCGATGGTATGCAGGAAATCGTGCCATAAACGCTTCGTGCTAAACTTCTGGTATGTTACAAGCAGATACACGATTCATGTTCGTGTTTCATTTAAAAAGAGAAGATGGATTTAAGCATATTTGTTTATGCAATAACATCTTACAATACACTCTTGTTTTATCTCTTTGACCAATTAGGTACAACTGTTTCACACACATAGCCAAAGTAAAGCTGTGTGGATTTTGGGAATGACAGTTCCAACCGTCTTTTTTTCCTAATTTTTTTTTGTTTTATTCCCAAATATCTCTAACCATCTACCTATAATTGGAATCCTCTGAATGGATGTCCATAGCTAAGTTTTTAATTAAATTAGGTAAACCCCCAGCTCGCATTCAAATTTATGTCTATAAAATGTGAGCCAAACTTACAGATCAGTGTGATGTTACGTAACTTAATGCTTTAAAGTGAATAAATTTAATCTACTTATAATATATATGCAAAACAATACATTTATTTTTAAGGACTGTTCGAATCAAACCACTAAATAACATTTAAATTTAATTTAAAATTCAATTTACATTTAAGTCTTGTGATCACCTTACACTACGCTAAATACGTAGCTTAATCTGTTTAATGAACTGTTGAAAATTGAAAATTGATAACTGAATATCGACTACTTATTTGGGTAAATTTGATTAATGAATTCGGTGCTAGTCGCTCTAAATATACGTTTGTTTTATATAATAATATAATAATTTTAGGTTTTCGAATTTCATTTCTTCAATCACCAATATAAGCAAACAACGTCTTGCTATCCTTTAACGCGATCCGGGGTCGGCTGACTCACATTTCAAGAGCAATGCCATGGCGTCGATGCGAGCAGCTTTCGCGGCTGGCGGAACTAAATGCAGCGCAATTAACTCCGCAAGGAAGTGGGAAATGATCGGACGGACGGACAGCTGAATCATTCGCAGATCGCAATCATCGATCCACCTGAACGAGTAGACTAGAATGAGGACGAAAATAGGATGAAAATCGAAAATCCCAAGTTAAAATTTAAAATTTCGTTTGTAAAATCAGATTATGTTCAGTTTTTGGAGACTGAGCTTTACTCAAGTCACTGGAATAAGTAAATAGTATGTAAATACATATTCCAGTTTTATACGTCATATAGACGGTTAAAAGACAAAGCGGTTAACGAACCATTCGGCCGTGTTACAGTAGAGCAATGTAGAGTATTAATCGGTGAAAGCTATAAAAACAACACCCTAATATTTTTAATTTTAGATTCTTCTTGGCATCCGCCAAAAAGAACTTAAACTGACATTGTTTCTAAAACTTTAAATTGCTCCACTATAAACGTACAAATGGTTCGTTAGTCACTTTGCCTTTTAACCGTCGATATAATGTTAATCAAGACCAAACTAAACAAGAAACATACGAGTCATGTATTCATTCCAAGTTCCTACTAGTTCGTTATATATTTACTTTGTCGTGTAATCAAAAATAAATCAAATACCAATGACAAGTTACAAACAGAGAGACAATACTCAAATTGCATGATGTCTTCTTGTTACTCCTTTAAGGTACGGTCTTGACCTACGGAATGAACCACACGACCACGAAGAGCTTTTTCCCCGTTTATATTGAAACTAATAAATCTTAGGAACTTGAGAACTATTGTCGAGTACAACCAGTGTAGGTTGAAGCTGCATAACAATCAAAATAGACAAGGTCAATAATAAAATCAGGCTGTTGTAAACAGTATAGGTGACAATTGTAAATTTTTCCAAGTCTATTCACTGCGAATACAAGGAGTACACGTAAAATAGTGCTGAGAGACATAATAAAACGTCAACGCAGGCATCGATCCGATGAAGTCATAACGACCGACAACTATAAATATCCAGCCCACGCGTCCTCAGGCGTGGATTAACATTATGTTAAGGTAAATACGCAGAACAAGGCATACTGAGTGCACGGACGGACAGTAGTTTTTATGTTTATATATGCTTAATCAATTTTGGACGCGTTACGGCTGAACTTTAAAAATTTTGGCTACCGTTCACGTTGACCTCGTGTCCTAAACGAGGTCAAAGCATTTCTGCGGTAATTGCTTTGCACTTGACATGTTTGAAACGGATGGCCGTGACGCAGATGGTCTTTGATGATATAAGGCATTTGTCAATGAAATCATATCAACCTTCAAACCTACGCAATGTAAAATACAATGGCTGATAGTTTATGGAGTATTGCTTTATATACGGCTACATATTTATTTATTTGTTCTATCAACTAAATTGACTTATACAGGATGGAGAGTATGATACGACATTAAATTGAACCACGTATCTTGAAGAACATAGCGACGGTGGTAAAAAAAAAATACGATGTTATCAATTGTTTAGTCACAAATCACTTTCATGTTTTCTGTTTTTTACAACTTCTACATGCTGTATCGGTTACTAATTAATCTTGAAACTGTGCAAGACCTCCATGTAGGTATAGACAGCGCTTTACCAATTTGACAGAATAGAAATCTATGCCAAATATGCTTTGGTTATTTTTTTTTAGATTTTATTGTTATTTAGTTTGTTCGGACTTTTTTATTTGGATCTTACGCTTTATTTTTTAATTTTATATCATTAATATGAACTAGTACAGTCAAGATTTTCATTTAATGTCGTATCACACTCCCCATCCTACATAATACTTATATTAATATCATTTACAATTGAACATTTCTTACACATCAATTTAAATTACAGACACACAGCATTTTCTGCAATCAACCACTATGCTATTTTTATTTATAACGTTAAAACGACACTTTTCCTAAATTTAGTCTTAGTAGAAGACAATTTGCATATTTACACAAATATAGAATTATCTTTCGTATAATTATATCGTTCGCTTTCTTTAATTTAAAATAATACCAAAACTGGATTTCAGCATTAAATTTCAATATTTGCATACACAATAATATGGTAAATAGATAAAGATTATCTTTAGTGAGTATACACGATGTACCAACTTGTGTCAAGAGAAACCATGTTTCCTTGTCTAACGCATATTTACACGAAAAAACTTCGTTGTTCTAAACTGTTTGACAAAGAGTTAATCTCAAAAAAAGGTATTATAGATAGTGACAAATACAACGTTTGGATGAGCAATTGTCAAAACGAATAAAAATATGTAAAACATTTTAACTTTATATCTTTATATACCAGAAAAACTTGAAAAAACACAAAAAAAAATATTTTTTATTTTAATAAACTTCGACCATTTAGATTCGAGACCAAATAAACAGATTTCAACCTGCACCGTGCTATACGAAACACCTATGAATATGTATCTTCTTTTTAGAGTGCCTCTCCAACTAGTGAAGGTTGGCAGTAAGCTCTGCATATTTCTTGCGGTCTCGTGCAAGGTGAAAAAGTTCAGCAGCACTTGGGATACCCGCCCATTGTCTTATATTACGTCACCAGGATCATTTTCGCCGGCCAACTGCCCTTTTTCCTGCTACTTTACCCATCCTTATCAGTAGCAAGCACCCAGATAGGCAACTTTCCTACTTTTGATTGTCTGCTATAGTTGGCGATTTGACCCCATTCGGCGTAGAACTTCATCAACGTCCCGTAGCCCGTGTAGCAGGTGAGGAGCTAAAATGGATGCATAAGTATCTAGGCACGTGGGTGAATGAAGACTGGGACAGTGGCTTGGAAATAAAGACACGCATTGAAATAGCCCGTGGAATTTGTATCTGTAGCATTAAATAGGGCTTTCAATATTACAATACCTCAGTTTTTCTAGACTTTTAGTATATTCATAAATATTCTTACACTTCGGTTCCCTACAGACTATGGAAAGTTTAGAACCAACCCCACTCATTGAACCGGCAAAGGATGATGTACAAAATAATATTCATGAACTATCTGATATAAAGCCATACATTTGGTTTAAATAAACTTAATAATAAGCAGTATCATCTGTCTTAGTACCATCATGCTAAAATCATTTAATTGCGGGTGAAAAACATCAATTACTCGCGTTATGAGCATACAAATGAGCATAGAAACAGACGATTCACTTACAAGCCGGGCGAAAAAAAAAAGCTGTAAACTACAAACTGCACCATTTGAGTGTAATAACGCAGAAGGTTAATTATTCACTCACGAAAGTATGAAATACAACATGTTCGGCTGACCCGGATCGGAGCCACCGCATCGGTGAAAGTGTGAGATGGTCCACCGTTGTAAGGGTGTATATGTATATATGTATCATGTATGTGTATGCGTATTTCGTAACGTGTTATAAGTATCGACGAATCGATCATTCGACTCATCCAGCTATGTTAGACAGCGATGCCGATTGCGTCGTTCACCAGTCGAAATACCTATCATTCGAGACAAGACTGCTGTTTTCGGTTTTTAGTAAAAATCGCACTTTGCTAATATATGTAAGTGGTATTTGTTATGCTACCTATATAACATATGACAAATCTTACCGTAGCAGGTTATCGAAAAAAATTACCTCGTACTACTTCAGTTGTTATTGTCAATTATATAAGTGAATAATCTTCAATCTTAAAATTTTATATAACTGACAACAAGCAGCGTCAGCCCTACAATACATGCCAGGACTATTAGAGTAAGTTAATACCAAGTAGTCGTTCCGGGCCGAATGGGCCAAGACATGTGACATCTGTACGAGGAACTTACTTGGCAGCCAACTTAGAACGAATATTGTCACTTTTTTGTTTGCTATTTTATTACTTTGATATGTTCATTATATTAGATGTTAAATTGTTTGGTTTATTATTAAGAATTGAATCACATGAATAGGTTTAGATGACCAAATTTATATACCATATAATATAGGGACCTACAAGGTTAATGAATTTTATTACGCATTCAGTTTTGCTAGAATAGATAAGACGCGCTAAAATTTAAACCATTACGAAATATTTTATGGTATAAATAAATATTAACGGTCAGTGTCAACGTGAAAACGACAGTTATTTTGATCCGGTATGATATTATTATCGCGACACATCCTCGTTTAACGGACACAAATAATTAGGTACAACGAGTAGTTATTTTTAATGATATAAACAAGAATACATAATAGGAGAGACTGGAATGACTTATTCTAACCACAAGAGACCGAAGACTAACACTAATAATTTTTTAGTCAATAGTGTTTGTATAATAGTAAATTTTTTGCTTCACGAGAATGATCTAGATTTAAAAATCAATTAAAGAAATTGATTTTTAAATTTAGGATTCAAATAAATGATTTTAACGACGCGAAGTATAACTGGCAGTTTGCGCAACAAGCGACCGTTATCAACAAAGTTTGATTAGGCGTCGTGAGACCAGGGCAAGTACCTCCTACCATCGAGGAAAATAGAATCGCACATGCGTATTGAAAAAAATGTTTAAAAGTACAAGATTGTTGCACGTGGAAACTATCCCTAACTAAAATGTATTAAAAAGATAAACATACCTTAGCCTTTAAGGGGAAACGACTAGGGCTAGAAAAAGACAACTTTTTATGACAGTTTTAAATACAATATGTTCGATCCCTAGTTTGTACAAAGAACATTTTACTATATCAATAATAGCGATTTATCTTGATTTATTAAGGACAAGCGCTAATTAATTATATTCAAATATCTCTGGTGGATGGATGAGGGCATTGACAAAAACCAAAAATATTCAATTCCCCTGATCATTGCCTATGTTTACAAGATCCCGGCTTATCTTTAACACGTTAAAGACCGCATGCCCACCAGTGTGTCACTTCGAAACATTACCGTTTACATGTTGGGACCGGATGATCACCCGTGGGCACTTTGGCACTGTAATTGAAATAAATCTAGGGGTAATAATGTCTACCTCAAATTTTTGCACACTAAAAACATATTTAAAAAATAATATACGTAATTAACAATAAAAAAACGCTAGTCCCTATGTGCGAAATAAGATTTTTCAATGCGGTCTTCAACGTGTTAATGTTTCTTCATATTTATGTTCCTACTACTTTCCTTAGATGCTGCCAGGATCGTGAAGTTAGCGTTAGTCTAGATAGCATCCGGTGCAAAGAGGAGTTGACATGTCTCGATTGACATCTCCATTAGTGTATGTTGAAGTGCTTCCTAGATAATTCGATATAACTAAACAAGGCTTTGTTTGTTCAAAGATTTTAAGCTGTTCAGTTGTATAGTTTTTAATAACGTGCTTTGATTTTTTTATTTGAATGAACATACTAGCGTTTTATAATAAACGAGTTTTTTTCATATTAGGTGTATGCAATAAAAACTTCCTCCTAGCCTTTTCCCAAGTACCTTACCTGAATTTCAGTTTTTACGCAGAGCGACTGGCATCCGACCTCCGCAACCCAAAGGGATAAACTGAATTCGAAG